>WBNO01011430.1:0-32363 GCA_013400575.1 Peucedramus taeniatus
TCTCATTTTCTCAAACCAGAACAATGTGGCAGCATGGAAGAACTCACTTTTGCCTGACTACAGTGCTGACAGTAGTAAGATTTTATTTGTGTCAGTAAAAATAAGGGCTGCCATTAAGTCAGGGAGACCTAGTGCATGAAATGCTGTTTTTATCACCACTTTACTCAGCATAACCTCACTTTAAACAAAGTCACAAAACAAGAATGTCTCCCCAGTGCTGCATTTTGTTTAATTCAGGTTGCCAGAGAGCAAGCCAATTTGTAAGAGATTATGCCTGAATTGTCAAAGCTGCACTGGTGGTTCATAATTCTGGTGTGGTTTATTCCGGGGTCCTAATTCTTGGCTCATGGCAACAAGCAGACAAAGGCATGCAAAGGCATAGTATGTATGTTTCCTCTTGGCCAGTGCTGACTCATTGGCCACCCGTGTAGTTCTGAAGCCTCCACTTGAATTTTGAACTTCAAGATTTGCAATGTTCCACTTTATTCATAGTGCATCAAATGAATTTTGAAATGAGGAGTTTTTTTGTGTGTGCAGTTAAATGAGGTTAAAAAAGAAAAAAAAAAGAAAAAAGAAACATTATTCCCCAACATGTTTTATGGAAGTATTCAGGGACAAAAATCTGGTCTTGAGAAGTCTAACCTTTGCACATCTGACCCTCAGATCCAAAACAGCACCTGCAGAGAAAGAGATGGAAGAACTGGTTTGCTGTCCATGATTCCAGCTAAGCCGAGATTGCTCAGACTTAGACTTAGGTTACAGGATTTAGATTACCGGTTTTAGGATGCTCCTGTCCTGGGTAATACTCAGGACAGGAGCATCATAAAATTTGCCCCTCTCTTTGTATCTGTTTCACTGCAGGTAACCTTTTCATTACCTTTTAAATCTCTCTGGATTCCTTAGAAAGAGTAACTTGATAAGACATGGGAAATGAACCTTTCTTTCTTGAGAGATTTCTAATCACCAGGCTCTGGACCATTCTGGATTGATATAGATTGATGACTTCTGCCATCAATGCCAGGTACATCCCAGAAGTCTGATCCTCACTGCAGCAGGAGGAAGTAATGGAGGAAAAGCAAGTGTGGGTCACACACACATGGGTCTTTGCTCCAGACAGGCATCCCTTGACTTTTTCTTAGGAATCTTACGAAGTGCCCTAAGTTATGGACTATTGGGATCTGACCTTCTGTCACAGATCTGATCCTGCAAATTGTTGCATCCTCTTGTGATACCCCCACTGATTTCACACTCTGGACAAGTAAGGAAGGTTGCCCTGTCACTGAATATGTGAACAAGCTCCTTCTGAAAATCAATCCCAAGTCCCCTCTTTCCCCTTTCCATGAGAATAATGGCACTGTGTCCATGAGAGAGAATGGTGGAGGAGTTGCTGGCATCTCTTCATTCTTTTTTTTGGTCCTTAGAGGAATATCCTTCTCCTTCTTCAGGTCTCTGGCAGATCAAGCTTACCACTTGTGTCCCATGGTTATGGAAGAGTGGGAATTAAACCCCTGCGTCAGAACTCCTGGCTTGGGCAATGCTCCTTAAAAGCAGTTATCACAGAGTGAAGGCAAGGCACTCTAACAATGAGAAAAGCCCAACTCCCTCATTTGATCATAGCCTCCACATTCCTGGGTTTTTAAAATCAGTTTCATGCTGGGAAGTGAATCAGACCTAAGATAAATATGTGTCCACATCTAAGGAAAGTTTATGGGTGTGCATAGGAGCATGCAATAGGGCTGAGCAATGTGGGCAAGGATTAAAGCATGAAGGAAAAGCCAAAATTTAAGTGCTTTGCATTACCATTCTCTGCTGAAAGAGCCCTCAGCAAATTGCCCTAATAGGTATTGCTAGATTAAATCTCTTGTATCTGCTCCATTGCAGGTAATCTTTTTGGGGGGGGGAGAAGATAAGTGGCCTTTTATTGATTGAGGTAATTATTTCATACTATTTTCAATAGCAGCTTTCGTACGGACAGGAAAAATCAGCTGTCTGCTTTGATCAGTTTGACCTGCTAGAGAGTTTTTGTTGTTTCATTAGTGTACATACAAAGAGCTCATGGCTTGCCTCTTGCCAGGCCTCAGTGGAAAACACAATGCAGGAAGTTTTGACATGCATGACTTGTATGGATACATAAAAGTCTGTTTTGTAAAAAAACATGTAGAGGTGCTTTGAACTCAAATAAATCAAGACACGAAGTATATATTTTCAAAATTCAAAGGTTTTCTTTATGAAATGTTACTGAAACTGTAGTTCAGTGCCTGCTGCTGCATAGTTCTCATGTTACACTGAGTTTCCTACAGGAGTGACATCTCATGATTTCATGCATCATGTTCTCCAGCTTGATAGAAGCTGGTGATGCCTCATGCCGGTTGCATCATCCTAGTGGAAAATGGAAACTGGGTCCATATAAGCCCAGTTTAGAGAATTAATGTAGAGTGTGGGATCCTGAAGTACTGTACCTTAGCTCACCACCTGGATGTTTTGGAGGTGAAAAAAGCCTGTTTTCATTTAAAATCTTCAGAATACCTGCGCTTTGGCTTCTCCTCCTATTCAGAAGACACAATTTACAAGATGGTATGCTGAACTTTGGAAGCCAAATTTTTCATGGAAAAATTGTCAAGAATAGCTCTAAATCTCATTCTTCTGAAGTTTTATATTTACTAACACTACAAATGGTCCTAACAGCTACTGTTGCAGCAGAAAAAAACAGGAAAAAGAGGAGCTGCCAACTAGACACAAATTCCACAGCAGTCAAACATTACATTTTCAAGCCATCATTAAACATTATGAGTGGACTTGGAAAGATGATTTGGCACACTAAGGGACAGGCTACCACAGCCTGTTCTGCACTGAGATGTTAAAGAGAAACCTTTGGCCTCCACTGCTGTCAGCTTAGTGCTTGTAAAATAGCTTAAAAGCACTTTACATCTTTCTTTAAAGCAGCAGGTAAAAAAAGCACGAAATGTGGCAGAGATGAGTAATCAGGTTCTCTGAATAACAACTTTCTTCTTTCCAAAATCTAAATCTTTTTCCCTTTACTACTCCAATTCATTCTCTCAGCCTTTTCATCATTTAAGTTCCCTCCTAGAAACAGTCATTGACATGAATGACGATCAGGGGAAGGAAAAGTGTGGTAGCTTAGCTTTGTCTACTTGAGGTTGTTGCTTCAGCTTCAGCAGCTTTAAGTTGACTGTTTCATTGAGATTATGATGGAGAAAGGAGTAATTGCAGAACAGCTCAGTCTTTGCCATGGAGACAGTGATGGGGAGAGTATATCTGATGAAACTCACTCAAAACCAAGTGACAAAGTTTTTTCCCCTGTAGAAAAGCAATTAATTACTGTGAAAGGCAGAGCTAATTTTGTGCCAGAACAATCTGGAACAACATACCGTAATCTGCTCTGTGTCAGCTAAGTTAGAGCTTCTGTCCATCAGAGCATATATTAGAAATTCGGTATATTTTCTATACAAAGTGCTCTCTGGTAAAAGCCATCTTCCAGCTAAAGCACTTAGTCCTTCAAGGAAGAAGGTCTATTTTTGGGAAAATATCTCCTGGAAGTGTTCTAGTGAGCTGATATGCCTCCTGTTTTCCTAAATGTAGAGAAGGAGAGAAATGAAAGGGAGAGAAATGTGAGAGATTATTACCAGAGTATTTGGACATTAACACTGCATCATTGAGAGCCCCATCACCTGGTATCATGGGCACCCTGTTAAATAATCCCCTTCATAAGCCTCTCAAGACACATCTTTTAACATTAATGTTTCCTACCCTCTCTAGTCTGTTTCCAGTCTCCTTGCTCCTGATTTCTGATCTACTTCAACTTTCTATGCATTACTTTTCTGTTAAGATAGGTTCCAGAGAACCCTATGGGAAGAAGAAACTAGTTGCTGAATTTGTCTTTATGTTAGATTGTTAGCAGTACATAAACAAAAGATAGACATGTTGGACAGCCTTCTTCTAAGGAGCATGATGACCATTTGGCTTGGACACCTGAGCAAGATATAAAATACAGTGCCTTCTTAATTTGTTGCTTTTCATTTTTATGTCATATTTCATGAAGATGGGGCTTTCTAAAACAGGTGCTTAAAAAAGACCAAGTTTTGGCATATTAGGAACTTGAAGAATCACGAGGTAAAAACATGGGAGTTAATCTTGATTCCATAAATTTCCTTCATTGTTTTGTCCTTTTGTCTACCATTACAATGATGGGCTTTTTCTCTTTAATATACTGTGCTTACAAATACTGCTTTTTCCTTATCACTTGCTAATTTTTTTCAACCCATCCACAATTCAAGATTTATTGCAAGGACAGGACTTCACTCTCCCTGTTCCTCATTATTTATAAGAGAATTGCAGGTAACAGATAACTCAATGTTTTCTGTCCCCTCTCCAAGCTTATTTCTCTCTCCTGATTGAGCTGACCTTCAAGGCTGAGCAAGCTTCTCAATACTGGTTTAAAATCAGATCCCTCCTTCTTCAGGGTGGCAGTCCTTGGCACTTCTGGATGCAAAACCTGTAAAATGACCCCTGCTGCGGTGGCACAAATTCTTACGTTGCTCTACAGCATCATTAAATGCCTGAAAGGTTCACGCGTGGAATGTTCAGGTTGCTCCTCGCTTTGTGAGTGACCATTCAAAAACATACCGTAAGAGCTGGTGATGCTGCAACTTCTTACCCCTTGTCACTGTACTGCTAAAGAAGAGGGCTTGCAAACCAGCCCAAAATGTCACTGTAAGCCATGTCACAGGGCTTCAACTTTAGAATCCACCCTGCTGTTCTGCCACCCCACACAAAATAATGCTGTTGTTAGGTGTACTGAGTTTGACAGAGGATTAGCTTGGCAGAAGAAAAGGCTTTATGCTCTCAACAGTTGTTTCCAACACCAGCAATGAACTCTAATGCTCCGTCTGTGTCTCAGCTTTTTACTGATATTTCAGAATCATAATTTAACTCATCTGAAAAGGAATAGAGATTTTTTTTGTTAAATTTTTTTTAAGTTTTCCACAGTGATTCTTCTATGAATCTTTTAATAGATAGGTTTATAATGATAGCATCATTTTTTCTTACTGCAACATAAAGAGGAGGCAATACATTAAACTGATAAAGTTCACAGTACCACTTGAACTCATGAGTATCTTTCTGGTCAGAAAGAAGCAGAGGGAAAGAGCGGCCAATTTTCCTAAGAGGTCCTTTGTTGCAGTTCAGTAACCCAGCTGTCACTCACTGCTTGGAATATGCTAATACAGAGAGATGAGGCCAGAAGTGGCTGTGGGCAAAAGTGAAATCCATCCAGAAGGGCTGAGCAAATTCATGCTGTGTGGGATTTGCCAGGCTGAGGAGTCACAACCCAGGGAGGCAGGGTCTCTGCAGAAGCTGCTTTTTAAGAAGCAGAAGTGCAGCACTCTGCCCTGAGGTAGACACATTGCTCTACAGCACCTGTATTTTCTTCTAGTGAAGCCCTGAATTCATTCTGGAGGAATTGCATGAAGGGGACCATGCAGGAAAAGCCACCTGCAGCGTGTACCTACAATACCCTGACAGCACTGGCACAGAGCCCCTGAGTACTATAACTGACACATGAAGGACAAAGATCTGCACAAAGTGCCAGGAGGTGGACTTCTAAGTCTTTATTAGGCTCCCAAAAAAAAGTCCCCAGTTTTTCAAACGAGTTCAGCACTGGGGAGATCACATTCAGAGTCTTGTTCTTAAGTGTGGTTACCATTAAGCAGGATATGCAGCTCCCATACTGGGAAGCCCAGATTAGCATAACCACATGCAAATTTTCACACAGCACAGAAAAGAACCAATTTCAGACCATAAAGTTAGGTTTTTTAATAGCTTTTTTTCATCTGCATATTAAAAATCAAGTTGGTCCCGTGAGCAGTATGGCTAACAAAGCCTGGGTTTTCACTGACTTGTGTCTCATGACTCCATTTAGAGTAATTTTAGAATATGAGACATCCAGCTGAAGCCTTTGTTGCCCTGGAGGGCACGGGTAAGGGTGTGCTTCCTTGCACATGGCAGATTTTCTCATAGGCAACACTGAAAAGACCTTTCTGAGCATGTACTTTGGTGAAGCTTAAATGATCAAAACATAGCTGAGACCTCTTTTTCGAAGTAAGATGCATTTAGAAAAAATGGCTCTGAATTTCTTTTTTTTGTATGAATGGACTGACAGAGTGATCAGAGACATTTCTTTTATTTAACAAAGGAGGCCAAAGATTGATGCAAGTTTCTTTGCAAGTTAATGTTGGATAATAGTAATAGCCACTGTCAAGTACCAATGATTATAATATATTACTCCATTTTGAATGTCTGTAGAAATGTCTCTCAAGCAAAAAGACATATACTCTACTTTTCTCCTCTACTCCAAGCAAAAAGATATATACTCTACTTTTCTCCTCTACTCCAATCACCAGCCTATATACATTTTTCTCAGTGGCCATATAATGGAAGGCTTCTTGTGCAACTTGTGCAGTTAAGAGAGATCACAAAGACAAAATTCTTCATCCAGAAGCATTAAGCTGCATAAAAATTCAAATGTTCTCTTTTCCCTATGTGTGTTCAAACAGAATCTGGGGTTACACATACAATTTGTGATGTTCTGTGACCAGCACTGACTGCCTGCTCCCAGCACCCTGGAACACTTGAACTGGAACTGTGCCTTTTGCTGCAATGCTCTGACCCATGTTACTGTGACAATTCTTTCACTGGCTGTCCAGCTTGTTTATGCAAATTCTGCTTGGATAACTAAAAACACAGTCCAGAAGTCATGTTAATAGCCTTCCTGAACAGCTACACTTAGAAGTGTCTTCTCCTGTTGACAAATAGCAAATAGGAGTCCAAAGTAGTATTAAGCTTCTGGCACCCACTCTGCAATTCTGAAGTCATTTTTCATAACACCCAGCATGTTCAAAGAACTTCAAATTACAATATATAGTGCAATAAATAATAGCTTATGTCTACTTATACAAATAAAGAACATAAAGTGAAAACTCCTGAAGTGTTCCATGTTTACTAATGGAAGAAAATGCAGCTGCCTGTTCTGTTCCATCTTTCCTCACCTACCTCCCCACTGACTGCTTGCTCCTTGTCAGAAACTTCAGCTTTCTGTCTCTGGAGCGAGCACTGTTTCTGTGCTGCCCGTTCATACAGGACCTAGAATCACGAGATATTTACCAGGGCCTCCAACACTGCCACAATATAAGTAATTTTATCAGCCTAATGTTTTATTTATTTGCACTTAATGTTTCTATTTAAAGGGGAGAGAATGTGGGAATATTAATGGAAAAGTTGGGGGCAGGGAGCTGAAATGAGTTTTTAAAAGTTTCACCACTTGAGCTCTTAAGCTTCTCCATCTGAAGCTGCTCAGTTTGATGTGAATGCATGCATATCTCTCATGCAAATTGTCCCAGAGGCAGCTATTTTGGGCAGAGCGTATATTCACTGTGGTGTCACAAAAGGTCGATTAGGTCTGCCGAAATTACTGGTTGATGCTGATTGACTGTGAGCCACTTTTAAGTCTTTCAAATTTCCTTATCTAGCCCATTCTCTGCAGGCTGAACATGGCCGTGCACCTTATGCAACCTCACAACAGACACCCAGAGCTGCAGATTTAGGAGCTTTTTAATTATCTGTGTGTGAGGAGGGAAAGAAACTGTGCTGATTTTCTTTTCATGCTGCGGAAAGTTCTTTTCAGCCTGCTGCAGGAAGCGACACAAAACCCAGTGAGATGAGTAAATAATGCTCTTCTCCCGGAGCTGAGAAAATTGAACAGATTTTCCTCAAATGTTCTCACAAAAATACACCTGTCGGCCAACAATTAAGTGGAAAAGCATCTTCACCTGAAAATCCAGCTTGTCATGGAGAAGGCTACCCAAGTGGAAAGAGAGGGGTGAAATTGAAACTCCTTCGAATCCTGAAGTCTGCTATCTGACTTCACATGAACCCTGCAATTTCTATCCAGCTCTGCCCGTTGCTCTGGTGCTGTGTACCTTTACTTTGCTAATCTACTTTGCAAAACTACCAATTTTCCCTTCATCTTGCTTAAAATAAGAAACTTAATTTTTGCAAAGTTTTGCAGAGAAGTGACGGTCTGCTTGAAAACTGCGCATTTTGGAAAATGGGTTCTAAAGAAAATATGAAGTGCTGCAACCTAAGGCATAGAGACAGATGCATATACATATATAAAGAGGTGAAGGGAAAGGAACACAAGTTTCTACTTTTCACCTTCTCTGTAGATTTCTCCAGGTTAAACTCTCAGGCTTGACAGGCTTGCTGGGTCTAGCCACAGAACGATTTGGGTTAATATTTGCTTCTGTGCAGATGCTTGAAGATGCAATGAACATAGTAAAAGTGAATGGAAGGACCTCAAATCCTTTCTGCTGGACTTCCCACACACTTCTTTTGTGTGAAGAATGTGGTCATCTGTGGCTGTGTAATTTCTAATATCTGAAACAATGCATGGAATGATAAGCACCTATTGGTTCTAGTGATTGGCAAGTTTTGGCAGGCATTTAAGAGATTTTTTAACAACCCTTAATCCTTCACAGCTGTGACTAAATTCAGACCAAAAGAATTGGCATTCCCTCTCCATCCCTTTGACTTTAAATATAATCACTTGGTGGCAGTGATCGTGTACATTGTCTTTAACAGTGGAGGAAATGAGCTTTAATTTTACGAAGTGATTGCATCTTGGCTTTCAGAGATGCCTACTGCAAGCCTATTCAACGCATGCCCCAGTCCCTGGGCACAGAGCAGCACTATAAGCAGCAGAACCATTTCATGAGCTGCATCTGTGACTATCCCCTTGAATAGCTAAAACGTAGCTGATAGCTTTGGCCCGAAAGCTCAGGAGACATGGCATTTCTAACAGTGCTTGTTCTCACTTTGTCCAACATTACACGTGTGTGTGAAACCGGGCTCTGATGTGGGACCTGGTAGTGGAGCATGCACTGGAAATGGGAGGAATAGCATGTTTCACCTGAAGTCTGTCATGTGCCCCCAGTGCTTTATCCCTACTGTCACTACAGCCCCTTCTCTTTTCCTCCTGTTCATAGAACTTCCCTGCTTTGGGATTTTGAGTAAGCATGCATATATTTGTCTTTCTTATGTCAGGGGGCAAAGAAGGTTACCAGAAGATTATACAGATATAGGAACCTTTAGCAGTTACAGTAAGAAGACAGTAAATATGATCATTACACAGTCAGTTCATTTTCATTTATTTGTAACACCTCAGGGCAATAACTGGTTTGATGGGACTATTTTAAAATCATTACCTTACTATATTCTATATTACATCCATTCAATTTCTCACTAAAGATTAAACAACCCACTTGAAGGAAAATATCTTTTTATTAAAGTCACATTTTAAAAAAACAGGTACTGAGCTTTTGAGGAATTAAGTATTTACATTCATATGGAAGAACTGCAATAGAAAGAAGCATCTTTTCTTCCAGGCACTGAAAATACAACTATGATTTAGAGACTATCCTCTCTACTGTAAAAGAAACAAGCTCTTCCACATGATTTCTTCTCCTCACACACACACTGCACTCTTAGCCAGTCAGTGACCAGGAGACGCCACAAACATGACTTAGCCAAGTGAGCTTTTTCCCTATTAACTTACAATTGAATCTGCAAAACAACTAGGTGCAAACATTTGTTGACTAGTTAAAAGAATCAAGTCAGCAAACAAAACATATTACATCACTTTGCATATTCACCATACCAAAGTAGCTAGCACAAGGCACAGCTGATGGCAAAACAACTTGAACTGATTGTGCAAGGAGTTGTCCCTTGCGGGATTGTGACCTCATCCCATGCCAGAGAGAGCTGCATCATCACAGCACCCCTGGAGCAGCCTGGTACATAGGGGTGCACAGGTGTGTGGCTTTTGCATCAGCACTGACAGTTTGTAGGGAGGAATAAGGATACACCTAAACACTCAAGCACTTGTAGCCCCCAAAGGAAAAGGGAAAGTTGCATGTCCTTTGTGTGATGAGGGATCCTACTGACAGATGCATAGTTTGAAATTTTGGACTAGTTGCAAAAAGATACTGCAAAATCGGGTTTGCACAGTAGTATTCTTTAAGAGTCTGATCTTATTTACCCATTGTATTGCTGATATTGATCCTGAATATATAGCTGACTGGCAGTTAATTACATGTCATTAAGTAAAACAATACACTGTCACAGTATCAAGTTACTTTGAACAACATGAACGGTGCAGTTTTTCCCTTCAATACCCATTATACAGCAGTCCATTTTTGCAGAGAGATCTAAGCTATAACTGTGCACTGGATGTCACAGCTGCCTGGTGTTCCACTGGAATCAGGCAGACTGGAGATAGGTGGCAGGTTTTCAAGCAGTGACATGAATTCTGACCGTGTTGTCTGGCCCCAACCCAGCTCCTGCTATACCACAGGTACCTTGGCAGCTGCCATTACCTCCAATCTCTTGTGTCCCATAAGGCCATGTCTGGCTCCTAAAGGATTTGAACTGTGTCCAGTGCTTTTGGTCACAGCAGGAAGCTTTTCCAAGGCCTCTTGATTTCTGTGTGAGTGCCACCTCATGACCCTGAATGACATCCCCAGAAGGCAGCCTCTTCATCTCACTTCAGCTGTGAGCAACGCTTGTGCTGGGAGCTTGAGTTGCCCCTTAGCTTGCTGAGTCCCTGATGTACTCAGGAGTTTCAGCATCTTGCACAAGCTATTTCTGTTGCCATCTCTGGATGCTCTGTTGGATCAGGATGTGATGTCAAGTCACATTATGTTCAGAGAGATATGAAAAGACAGGTTTTAATATACAATGTCACTTTTTTCTTTATCTTACCTAGTCTTAGCTCTGGCAATTAATGCTCCAGCTCAGAGGTTCAAACTTCCCTTTAGGGCCTTCGGGAAAACCGCACTTTGCGAACTCTGTGAGAGGGAGCCTTTATTTTCTCACCAAAGAAGGAGGCCTTTGTACTTTCAAGAGCTTAAAGGAAAGGCAGGACCTCTTAGCACTTTCAGTGGTCCTGTCATATCTTTGGAGCCTCTTGCTCCCAAGAAATGTCTCATCCCAACCAGCATCCTGGCAGAGGAAGGGATAGGACACGGTGTGCTCCCTGTGCCAGAAATCCCTACATCACAGTTCTCCTACCAAAACCCTTGTGGAGAAATTGGGAGTGACAAAGTCTACCTCCTCTGAACAGCAGATAGGCAGTGGCAAAATTTCCTGTTCCTTGAAATGAAAGCAGAGCATATTCTACTTGCCACTATGCTCCCAAATCTAAGGGCATCTGTGAGATCAAGAAAATGACTGGGAAAACCGTGTCATAAAAGCTGTTCATAGGTCTGCAGCCAATCATTCCAGAGGCAGGTACTATGTTCAGGATCTCACAGCAGCCGCCCACACTCTTTCAGCTAATTTTCCCTGAATGAATATCCCCTTCCTCCTCAGTCCTGAAACAGCATGACCTTCTTAACTGCTGTGATTTCACTATTGTTTTTATATTTTTCAACTTCTTTTACTGTTCTTGGTCCATTACAAAGGGAAACCTCTCCCTCTGGAGATCAAATTGTGACATGTTATTTCCCAGAAATGGTGAGTTGTCGTGTTTGAAACAGCATTGGGTGTTTGTCTGCAGCAGCTTGCTCCCCTGCCCAAGGCACCATGTGGGAAGAAGGCAGACTGTCCCTCCTTTACTGCCATACTTTGTGTTCACCACCCTTACCAAAAACTCACTCCATTGCAGGGTTCACAGTCAAGGTTGATGTTTCACAGGCCCTATTTCAGGCCTTTTTTGTTCTTTTAAAAAACACCATTTTGTTTTATCTTCCTGCCTTATGGTAGACATTCTTTCATCCTTAAAAGTACTTAGGCACAAGCTGTGCAAGGATATTAAACAGTAACTACAGTCCAATAGAAAGCTGAAGCCCTTTATATGGGAAAGAAAAAACCAACAACCACAAAACAAATGCCAAATAAATAAATAAACTGTATTTAAGGAAAATAGCTTCTAATTATGCAAAGATATTAACAACCATCCCATCTGATTGTAATGAGGATAATTTGCATTATTCCCAAACAAAAAACTTCACTAGAAGAGTTATGGCTGTTATGCATTTTGCTACAGTCCAGCTAGTGATCAGAAAACCATTATCTTGCTTTTTTTACAGATGTTCTACTGCTCAAAAAGGTCAGAATGGCTGAAGATGAACATTTTGCAATCTGCCACCATGTACCCCATTGCTACATAGCCCTCCATCATTAACCATCACAGTTTCTTAATTTATTTTTCCTTTATAAGCTTTCTTCTGCTCTTTCTTTTGGTTCTGAAAGAAGTACACCATTGGACTTCACTTGCAGGTTTTTCTCAAGCATGTTGTAGAGGACTCTGAATGGACTATAATCAGAGGATTATTTTGGTTATATCAGAGGATGATCAAAGCTTGTATCAGTATTATGTGGTGAAGCAGCACAATACTATATCTATTAGAGTGATCAATCCAATCCATTTGAATTATGAAAAGCATAGAATACATAATCTAGGGAGAGTTCATGTATGAAAGTTTGTGTTTAGCAACATGGTTTATGAGTCTGTATGGGATGTATGTACACACTGCCTAATAAATAATCTCTGAGTGCCAGGAGCTGAAGTTTCAAAGCAGCCTCAGAGAGTCATGCATCTAACTCCCTTACGTCTTTGAAACCCCAGACACAATATTCTAGAAATAAGAAATGGGCTTGAATAGCAATTACAAGCATATTTTGAAACCAGGAGAGTGAAAAAACCTGGATTCTGGGCATTGTAAATTGAGGAAGGAGAGAATGATGAATTGTGTCTTTTGGAGCTAAAGGACCAATATACTCCTGTGGCCTTGAAAATTTGTATGAATTATCTAGCAACTGTACAGTGTGCTTGTAACAGTGTTTTCTTTGCCGAAAGCTCTGACTCCTTTCAGGGTTTTATAGTTTATTTCCTTTATGAAAATTAAAACTGGATAAAGGGCAGAGGGAAAGAAATGCAGTTAGTGGGTATGTGGGTTTCTTCTTGTTGTTTTGTATGAACTGAATATTTTTCATTAGGCTATATCCATATTAGGAGCTGTGATGAGAGATAATGAGAGACATGGTGAATAAACAAAAGAAGGGACATTCTCTGCTAATGTTAATTGGCATAATTAATGAAAATCCGCACAGAAACAGTGGTTTTCATTATCTGAGAATCTCATCCAGAGTGCTTAAATCTCTTCTAGCAAAGTAAACCAAATTAGTGCAAGGTTTGTGTCTGTTATGATCAGATAGCAGTTAAATGAAAATTGCCAGCCTTATTGTAAATATTTATAATTAACTTAATTGGAATTAACCAGGAGTATATCTGTACAGGTATAAAGACAAATACCTGACCTTATTTTCACGTTGAGCTACGTATTCCTTTATATCTAGACATTTAAGTGTCAGCAACTTCAGAGCCTATTTTACTGTCTACAATCTTGCATTTTTCAGTAGATATACACTATAGCAGTCCTAAACACAGGTATGTGGAATTTCTTTGTACATTGTCAGTAGTAATCACATCCAAAAGGCCATTTCTCTGTCTGACGAAGAATTCCTGGGCTACACACTAACTGCAGAGCCCACAACACTGAAAAACTTGGTCCCTCTATCAACATAATTTCGAAAATCCAGGGAGGCTACTTGAGTTTTCATTGACAGTAACAAAGAAATGAATATTTATGAAATAAATGAATATCAAAGAATGAATACAATACAATAGTATTGTGCTCAGCTGCAATTTCCAGGGGAATATAACTTCTGATTTAAGTGTTGCCTGTGTTTGGGCAATCGATCCACGATGGATTCTGCATGGATTCTCTACTCTCCAGTAACATGTTGACTTCTCTTGCAGTTTTTCTTACATTTATGGCTCTCAAAGTCTCTTCTTCTTAGGCAGCTTTTTGCATTAAAAATTAAGAAGTTAATTATCTCCTATGTCTCTTTCATTTTTATTAAACTGGATTGAAACCAGGCAGCAGGTTCAACAATCATTGGGGGAAGGGATTCGAAGTCACACAGACAGAATGACTATGTGCATTCTGTGTACATAAGGAAAAAGAATAAGTAATTTCCCAATTTGGCAGCTGAAACTACAATCATTCTGTGACTCTTCAGCATTCTTTCCACTCTTCCTTCTTCATAAGTTTGCTGGTAGTTCTCCTCTAATTCTTTGTTTCACTGTTGCAACTCCTTTTCCCTGTTCCTACCCCTACTTTTCTCTTGGAAATATCTTTCTTATCCTCCCTCCCTGAAGGTTTGTATCCCAGCAGAGTTGCTTCTGCTCTGGGGTTACAATCTAGAAAATAGAGCAACAGGAATTTTGCTTTGAAATGAGAAGCTTGCCTGAACACATCCAACACATTCAGCAGGAACACTTTTCGCTCCCCCCTTGCCTATATACATTTGGTTCTTTTAATTGTTCATCTCTATTCAAAGCAATTTCCTCAGCACACACATTTTCATTAAATGTAATGAAGGAAGGAAAATTTAGCATCCCACCTGTGACAACTCACTGATTCACATCATGATGACCTGTTGTGAATACTTGGGCTTCAGTCAAGATTTTGATTAGTGAGAAGTAGCCTCTGCATAATTAAGATTGTAGAGAGAATTTATTTATTCTGAGCCAGTTTAATTTAAAAGTAAAAGTCCTTTAATTAGATAATATATGAAGGCACCTCCAAAGCGCTCATTGGCAGAATTTCTGAGAATTTACAGTTTGTCTCACTTCATATTCTGAAAAGTTTGTCACGTGTATAGTCTCCAGAAGGGGGATAATTTATTTGTAGGTACACTGCAAGAAAAGCAGAGAAACAGCTTGTGAAATATGGAGCTTGAAATTTTTGATGTCAATCATATCTGGAACAATATGAAATAATTCTTGCTCTTCTGTCATGCAACAGCTCATGAATGGTTTGGCCTAGAAACTTCAAATACGATTTATTCAAAAGGTCTTCATCCCTCCCACTCTGCATAAAAAGAGGAGAGGGCTGGTGAACTTGGAAGCTATCCCCTGGAAATTTGGAAACAGCAGAGCTGCCTGATGGGATCTGAAATAGCTTATGGAGTTTGTCACTGACACTATGGGCTTCTGTAGTCACAAAATATGAGAATAGACAGCAACAGTCTGTATTGCTTTTTGAGAGGGAGCTTGGCTTCCTTGCAGCCAGCTGTTCTTTTAGTCACAAACCAGCACCAAGTCTGTATTAGTCCCTTAATACATAGGGACTATTAATAATCACCATGGCACACAAACTACATCAGTACGTGGAGCTTCTGATTCTGTGACCCCTCTGTTAATTCCACCATGCTCTGAGACACAGAATCATTTTATCATTTTTTCTTGTTGGTCTCCCAGTCTCATATCATCAGGGGAGCACTCAAGAGACATTTAGGAGTGAAGAAAAGGAGGTTTTCATTATGATGCGTCTTCTACCATCACCATGTTGAAGTCATCTGGCTTGAAAAGCTCACTGAATAAAGCAAACAGCATAGCAGTGATAACAAGCAATTGTGGCTTTAGCAAGAAAGAATACACAAAAAGAAATCCAAAAAGTAACTGTCAGATAATTACAGAGCTTTATGCTGTAGGCTGCATATGTGAATTTTATGAGATGTTTATTAGAAACACATTCATTATAACGGAGAACTTCATTCCCTTTTGTGAGCCTACATTGAAAATTTCAAGAGCACATGTTACACAAAAAAGCTTTTTAACAATATCTGTGGTTGAGGACAGTGTTAAAGCAAAATTTACTCCCTTCTCACTTAAAAAAAAAAAAGTAGAAGAATGTGATATCCATAAAACTAGGTCTCTACATAAGTAAACAGAAGCTTGTTACATATATCCCAGCTCATTAACATTTCAAATAGTCCTTACATAAATTTAAATATTAATAGATACCTGTGTATGAGGTGGATGACTCATCTCAATGGTCAGAAATTGTATTGCAAAATGTTTGAGGTTTTTTTCGGCAGAAATACGGGACCTTATATATAAGAATACCCACATCTACTTCTGGGAGTATGCCAGGGGTGTGTATGAAATACCTTTAAACCTGGTTCCTCTTGCATTTTGCTTGAGTAGCCTGATGTGATATTTCATGCTGTAGTTGGTCTCCTTTTGTCATTATCTAATTCACAAAAGAAGTTTGCTCCCACACTTCCACAACCACAGACACTAGAAACGAGGTGTGGCTCAAGCAGTGAACTTCCTACATAGAAGCTGGGGACATCAGGGATCTGAACCAGCTCTCAGACGACTTGGCAAAAATAGTATCTACTGTTTGGTTTTGTGCCAAAATACTTTGGTCTTTGACTTTCCTTCCCCCTAAAGAAAAACATGGACTTTTCCCCCTTTGCACTTCTACAAGAAATTCTTGGCTCATCCAGAATATAAACAAGCGTCATTAACTTCAGTTAAAGGATGAAGAGATGAGAGGTAGAAAGAAGTTTTCCAATGGCTTTCATTTAATCTGAGTTTTGAATAGAAGACAAAACATCAGCAGCCTTTGCAGAATGACAGACTATGCTGAGTTGGAAGGGACCCACAAGGATCATCGAGTCCAGCTCCTGGCCCTGGACAGGACCATCCCAAAGAGTCACACCATGTGACTGAGAATATTGTCCAAATGCTTTCTGAATGTTTTCAGGCTCAGTGCTGTGACCACTTCCCTGGGGAGCCTGTTCCAGTGCCCAGCCACCTTCTGGGTGAAGAACTTTTCCTGATATCCAACCTAAACCTCCTCTGACACAACTTCAGGCCATTCCCTGGGTTCTGTCACTGGTCACCAGAGAGAAGAAATCAGTGCCTGCTCCTCCTCTTCCCCTCATGAAGAAGTTGTAACTGCAGTGAGGTGCCCCCTCAGTCTCCCTCCGGCTGAACAGACCAACTAACCTCAGCCAGTCCTCATATGGCTTCCCCTCAAGGCACTTCACCATCTTTGTGGCACTATTTTGGAGGCTCTCTGATAGTTTATTATCTTTCTTGTGGCACTCAAAACTTCCCCCAACACTCAAGGTGAGGCTGCCCCAGTGCAGAGCAGAGAGGGACAATTCCTTCCCTTGCCTGGCTGTCGATGCTGTGCTGGACGCCCCCAAGACAGGGTTGGCCCTCCTGGCTGCCATCACAGGAGCAGAATCCAGCGCTTTCCATTGTTGAACTTCATACAGCTGATGATTCCTTAGCCCTCTGATTTATCAAGATCTCTCTGCAGGGCCTTCCTGCCTTCAACGGAGGCAACAGCTCCTCCCAGTTCTGTATCATCTGTGAACTTGCTTAGTACCCCTTCCAGTCCTGCATCTAAGTCATTTATGAAGATGTTGAAGAGCACAGGGTCAAGAATGGAGCCCCACTAGTGACTGGTCCCCAGTCTGATGTCGCCCCATTCACTATAACCTTTTGTTCCTGACCTTTGCACCCTACTCAATTTTGCAGCAACTCTTAGCTGTTGAAAACTGCCCTTAAATAAACCAAATTGCAGTTAATTTTTTCTAGTCTTCAGTGAAGAAAAGGGAGGTTGTTGTGCTTTTCTGTCCCACTTAATGATTCCATGAATCTGCTGGTGTGCAGGTATATTTTGAAAGCCTTGAATTACACACTGATTGTTAAGTGAAAAGACAGCCAATATTGTGTATAGTAGCTGTAAGTGCAATTTGGAGTAGTTAATCACTCATTTTGCATTGATGTTATCTATTGTTGTCCCACTTAGTGTCAACTGATACAAACCAGAGTCCATGATACTGAGTTAGTAAGAAATAATTCGGTAGTCAATTAGTATAAACTCTCTTTACAAGGCAAGTGATTATTTCTGTTACACATTAAGCTTAAAAAAAATGTTGTTAATACTAGATAAAATCTCACAATGTATGTTTCAGGAAAAGCTTGAATGTCAGGAGTGTATTTTCATTTCTGGAGACTGACATGTCAGATTCTTGTGCCTTAGGCAGTAATTTGCAATTTTCCCATAACAGATTTCTTCTGGGTTTGCACTGAAATAGCTGCTTACTATGTCTTCTAAAGCTACCTTCCATTTATTGAAAACTTGAAAACAAGAATCAAATTATTTCTTTTACTCTGCAGAGATATAAGGGAGGAGGCTTAACATACACTTATTTCTACAAAGTAGTGATGGTGCATTGTTGTAAATGCCCCTCCGCGAGTCCCTGCGGGGGGTCCCGGCTGGCTGTGGCACATACAGCTGCAGGGAACCCTCTCCCGATCTCCAAGGGGCAGGAGGGCGGCTCAGGCTCTCGCCTTCGCGGGTGAGGCAGGAATACGACTGCGGTGGAAGAAAGGAGTGGACTTCGAATGGAGGGATCAGTCCAGGTTTATTAATGCCGAGACCTTGAGCCCAGCATAACCTCGCTTTGAAGACCAAGCTCTGGGCTATCAGGTATATTATAAAGGAGGAGGGAACAAAGATAGGGAGCCAATGGGGAAACATGGGGGTATGGACATTGGGAAGATGGGTCTCTGGGGAGACCAATGGGGGTAACCTGCGGGAGGAACCCCGGTTCCCGAACCAGTCACTCCATGCCCTTAACAGAAGTTTCTACGGGGAAGGGATGGGCTGCTGAGTGATGGACAGGACATCAGGGAGGGATTGAGGGAGGAGGCAGGATGGGCAGAACCACTGACATAGGGGAGAACTGAGATAAACCAGGGTACAGAACAATTATAAAAAAGCATACAAAACACAACACAACAGTGAATATTACATGTAAGTATGTATTTGTGCAGCAGCTCTCAATCTGTAGTCTGTGATGTCTGGCCTATTTTTAGGTGTATAAGTAACTCTTACATCCCCTGTACCAGAGGCATTAACTATATTTGTTAGGGATCAGAGATCCATAGCTTGAAAACCACAGTGTCCAAGGAAACAAATGTGTAGAAGTTGCCATCTGTAAGTCTAAACAGCTTCATGTAAACTGCAACCAAAAGCCAGGGTGAAATCTCATGCATCCTCCCTTTTCTTCTGCTACCCACTAGTTTGCCTCATTCTCTGCTTTCATTCAGGAAGGCAAATAAAACCAAGCAATTTGTCTTCTCTCCTCTCTTCCAAAGAACCTATTATATTTCCTAATACCCCTCATAAATGTCATCTTCTGCTATGGGATATACTTGAATAGAGAGCTCAGATTTTCTTCTTTTTCTCAATTTTGTACTATCCACCTCCAGGCAGAAATACCTCCATTATGTCTGTAAACAGCCAGCATATGCTTAAAGCCATTACAACCAATAAACATAAAATGGCAATGCTCATCAGAGCTGGTGAAAAGATAGCTTCTTCATGCTTTTAGCGACCAGTTTAGTCCTTGCTAGTGGCTCTTTTTCATTTTGTTCCTTCTGTTGAGTTGAAGTCTTAGGACTGACCTTGGATTTTAAGGGGAAGATTACATCAGTACCAAAATTAGCTTTTTGCTTATTTTGTAATTCCCTGTTGGGGGTTGAATCTTTTTCTTTTGTGTTTGTGGAATTTTTTCCTGGTGGTTTTGCTAGGTAACTAATTGCTGGATACTTATGGGTACTTGACTGAAACAAAAGAGGGCAGCAGGTTTTTCCTGGGGAACAGCAGTGAACAGGAGAGTTCGGTCTGAGGGCGCCTCTCCGAAAGGAAGTTGGAGCACCAGGGGACCCTGCTTGCTGGTTTTCCACTGGATTTCTTCCCAGAGGAAGATGGGATTCATCTCTTCACCACTGGACTTTACTACAGGATCATCTCCACTTCACAGAACTGCATCTATTACTCCAGGAGGATTTCATCTGGACTGCTTTCAACAGCCTGATTCCCAGGGTCACATCCCCGACTCTGTCAGGGCATTTTTCTGGGGTTTTGTTGTTTTTTTGTTTTTGCTTGTCTCTTAGTGCTATTACATTTGTATTTGTCTTTGCTTTGTCTAATATTCCTAGTAAAGAACTGTTATTCCTATTCCCAAATCTTTGCCTGAGAGCCTCCAATTGCAAAATTATAACAATCTGAGGGAGGGGATTTACATTCTCTATTCAAAGGGAGATTCCAGCTTTCTTTGCTGGCAGGTACCTGTCTTTCAAACCAAGACATTCCCACAGGCAAAAGATATATTAAATATTTCTCACAAAAGATCTGAACACAAGTGTCTTCTCAGCACCTTGCTGTGCTGGGTAGTCCTGTCCAACTGGCTCTTTTGCTTCCACCTTCCCATGGAGCAGGCAGGCAGGTGGATGCTTCCATTTTCCTTCATTGAGAGAGGCTTTCAGGCCCCTGGTGTCTTCAGAGGAAGAGTCAGAGACCCTGAAACAGTTTTTCATGAGAACAAAAAGTCACCTAGACACCTGGTTCCCCTTGAGGGCCACAGCTGGTCTCTGTAATGAGTGTTTGAATATCGTATGTGTACCTATGATTTCCAAGATTTCTTGTATTCTTCGTGTTTCTCTTCTCAAGGAATTGAGTTGATTTTGCTGATGCATGAAGACAGATAGTGACATACTACTCTTTCCTTAGATAAGCACACATACATGAGACAAGACAGAGGGAACAGAAATAGATAAACAAATGCACAAAAATTGTAAGCATAAATATTGCAGATGCAGATAGGGGAAAAATATATGGCAGGCAGATCTCTAGAGAAACAGATGGATAGCCCACAGCAATAAGCAGTAGCTGTCTATGAAAGATAGGCAAATGCAGTGGTAAATGACTCGTGACTCTTCAAAATTTAATTTGCCATGAAAGCCCATCATGAATGATGCAAAGGAAATACCAAATGGAAAACTAGGTTTTCTTCTTAACCTGTGGGATGGAAAGTTATCTGACGGGTTACAATAAGCAAACATGAATGCAGATACACAGAGATATCTCAGCACTTGAGAGTTCTCAAAGTTTATTGTCAAACCAAATTAGCAGGAGTCTGCCACATATGGGCAGGCAGAACAGCAGGCAAGATGCTAAAATGTCTGCAATAAATCATTGACTTCCATGGCATTCTTACCACCATCTCCTTCCCCTTGACCTCCATTCACTAGTTCATAAGATATTAAGGTGTCAGCAGTTAAAAGCAACTGCTGGGAAAGGTTGAAACCACCTTATTTACTACTGAGTGTCTTTCCTATTTAATCTGCTGGTATCTGTCAGTTGTGATATGGCTGAGAAAAGGGTAAGGGCCTTTTTTTTTCTCAGTAGAACTTAAAGAACACTTTTAAGCACTATTCCCAGACTCTGATAAGCAGACTACAGCTGAAGTTGTAACAAACGTGGAATTGAGATGAAGTAACCAGAGAAGTTTGACTTTCATATGCTTGTGGAGTGCCTTTGGGGAAGAGTGATGTAAGGAATTGTGCAGTTACATGTGAGTGCTGGTCTTCAGAGACCTCTTTACCCTCTGTTTGAAACCCTTGTTCTCTATTCACCTTATAATATATTAGTTTGGGTAGGTGGACACCCCTAATGTGCAAGTTTCCCACAACATAGATTGTGAACTCTTTTGTGCACAAGGAAACGGAATCTTTCCTCAAGGTGACATCTCCTGATTCAGCTACCAGCTCCTCCCTTGTGATCCTTCTGCCTCATATGTGGCTAGAGCGTCAGAGCTTTGCTAGATTGTCCCATTTACATGTTTTTAAGTCAAATATACATTTCTGTGTGCGCAGTCCTTGTTGTTAATATGCAAAAAACTGTGAGGTCAAGTCACACGTCCAAATGGGAAATCCTACAGCTCTTCAGACAATATTATCCCTCTCTATCCTTATTCCACTGCATGCCATCAGGCCAGCTTACAGAGATCCCCCCTCCTCTCAGGATTTAGTCTTGCCTGATGTCCTCAGGGAAGCAAGGTATTAAAATGGAATGGATTTTTAAAAGAAAAGCAAGGAAGCCCTCCTGCTGGAGCTAAATAAAGTTGAGACAGCTCTGTCAGCTGCATGTCTTCACTTTGCAGGGAGCTGTCAGTAAGCTCTTCAAAGTTGGGGAACTTATGCAGGGAAAACAATTGTGTATGTCACTTGTAATCTACATGCGCAAATTGCACCATGTTGAAAGCAAGAAAATTCATTTTTATTTATATAACTAGATCTGGTAGATTTCATTAAGATTAGGTCAGACTGTGGAGTTATCACATAGGCTTGTTTGCACTTTTTGTTAATCTTCATTTGCAAATGCTGATTAATGCCACAAAACTCTCTTGCTGTTTATTGTAAAAGCCTTCTCTTCTTCCTGTCAGAAAGGCTCAGTAGGAGAGAGAGGGGAGGGAGGAAGAGAAAGAAGGGGACTTCAAAGCCAGTAGCCAGAACCAGAAGGAACATGAAAGTGGATTTACTTGAATCAGGAAAGGAGGAAGGAAGGACAAGGGAGAGAAACTCTGGTGCTGTCTTAACAGCCTGGATGGAGGAGGCCCGAGCAGGACCTACTGATACTGAAACAGTGGTGCAAGAACAGTGCAGATCGGTGGGTCAAAACACAAGGGACATAGAAACTACTGGAAGGTGGGCAAGTGGCATTTCCCCTCTGCTTTCCAGTTCACACAGTTCTTACATCCCTCTGACAATAATATACAAATCCCTCCTGGTGGCCCATCAGATGACATTGTCTGCCTGTTATCTGCAGTTTGCTCTTCTCCCATACTCTCCAGAAAGAAACGGTGAATACTGAGTACACTATGTTATTTTGAAATATTTCTGTTGGGTCACTAAATTTTATGCTTTACATAGACTGACAACTACACTGTTACAATCAGCTAGATCACAAATTTTAATAGCTATCACTCTGTAACAGGTCCTCGTTCATAGTGCTAACTTCTCAGGTAAATCTGGGGCTCCGGGATGAAAAGACAGAGAGATGGAAGGCTGTGTGAAAAGGAGGAAGCAACAGAATGGGAATTCCAACAAAGTGTGAGGGGTATTGAGGGAGGAGTACAAGTAGGGCCATGGGGAAGCTGTGAGTGATGCTGGAGAGGTCGGTACATCTGTATGCATAGCAAGTGCCCTCACACCAGGGCTGAAACACAACCCTTGCCCAGACAAACTTACCTATATTTTTTTTGTTGTGTTTTGTTCTAGCCTCTGCTTCCTGCCATGATGTATCAGAATCCTATAAGAATCACAAACAGAGAAATCCTTTTTTTTTTTTTTTAATAAGCCTTTCCTTTCACATAGATACTCCTTCATATCTTCATTGAAATGCTGACTGCTCTTCAAACTGTTTCCCAGCAGGATCTAGTAACTAGGTCAGATTTTTAACACCTAATTCTTTTACCAACTACAGAAAAATACATCAGAATATTAAAAGTACAAGAGGGGTGTGGATTTGCATAGTCAGCATTCAGGTTCCCCCAAGCCCAATTCTAGAATAATGGCCCTGGATTGCTCTTCAGTGACAGAACCCATTACAGCATGGAGGAAAAATAAAACTGCTTTCCTAAGATCCCAAGGGTAGAGACTGTGGGAAGCATGTGCAACATTTTTCAAAGAATGTATTCACAGCAAATTTTTTTTTCTTTTATAAGCAATATAAAGAAGAATTTCTAGAAGAAATTGTAAGTAGCAATACAATTGTATTGTATTCTAGAAGAAATTGTAAGTAACAATACAAAATTAAATTTGGTGAATGTGAATGAAGGAGGGGTAATCCTTAGAGAAACCTTATCTATCTTGAGTATTCAAACACATCAAATTGCTGGGCATGATGGCAATTACTGCACTGCATATATTCAATTTGCTCTTCTATATACAATATTATCTTCCGTAAGGAACAGCAAACTGCAGAACATATTTCAGTAAGTGTTACTCTGAGTAAACAGAAATGGCTTGAGTGTGCACTTCTTCGCATAATAATATACCAATGAAATATTGCTCTGACAGAGCTGCTGAGTGTCAGGGAGATCACATCCAATCAGAACTTCTTCAGTGTTAGGAGGTTCTTCTTTAGAGGCTGGGAGAGACAGTCTCTAGTAGTGCTAGTGTTTCCTAACCTGGGGTGAGAATGCAGGTGTTCCTTTTGTTCAGATAAATTAAAGAAAAAAAAATGAAGGCAGTTCCGTTATTCTTGTAGAGACTATGCTACAAGTGCAGAGACAGCCCAATCCACTAATATATACCCATACTGAGACATGTATACATATGCACTTGTCTGTGTATATATGCACATATATATATAACTAAAATCCTGTGTCCCCTTATATTTCAGATGAATGTCCCACCTTGCTGAAGGTTGTGTAAGCCCCCTCTTTTATGTGACTGATTACAGGAGCACACTGTTAGCTATCAGCCAAATACACCCACCAAGCTGGATATGATCTGCTATATTAGCATTGGAGAGGCTGCAGTAAAGAACCAGCATTCAGGCCTGGAGCAGAACAGGAATATTTGGTATAAATTCTTGTCAGAACATGCTGATTCATCAAAATTAAGCTTTTTGCAGAAAAAGGCTAGCTCCTCTGGCATTTTCCTTTGGCATAACATGTCGGCTTCTTTTCAATTAAAATGTTTTATTTAAGAGGTCAAGATGGCCTTTCTGGTTTAGAGCAGAAAGTAAATTATAGTTTAAAAATGGGAAAAAATTACACATCTATTTAAAAATGTAGTATTTTGAAAAGTTCAGTAGAGATCCATTCACTTATCCAACTGAACATGGAAAACTCAAATATCAACATCTGTCTCATGAGGAGAGACTCTTTGTAACCACTATTACCAGTTTTCATTATGTTATTAAAATTCTTGTCTTACTCAACTACTCATGTCTCTCTCGTCATAGTACTCTTCTGCCTGTGTTTTACCAGGACACCTTCCTCTCAGCAGAAGTTCTGTACTGTATGCAGTAACATTTCCAGCACTAATTCAAGAGCATAAGCATTATGAGCATCATGCCCTCTTTTTAATAGTACCCAGGTATTGAGGAAAGAAAGCACCCACAGAATGTGCACATACATCTTTGGTTGCATGTCTTTTTCTCTTGGCTTCCTCCCCTCCTGCACCTCATAAATGTTACGCTGAAAGTTTTTTATAGAAAATTCTCCAACAATACAAATGAGTTAAACTTCATTGTAATCAAGACATCTGCAGTTCTTTATATCAGTAAAGAATTTGTTCTGGTTTATAATTTTTGTTTTAAAGGTCCTTCTTCCTACTGCTGCTATCCAGGCTTCCCGAAATGAAACCACTCCCCCTGCTCTTTGATGCTGCTTCACTGTGGAGGCCAGAAAGCCAAGGATTTAGTCATAGAAGAGCCACCAGTTTTAATTTTTAATTGTAGTGCAGGGAACTGAAAACACCTGCAAAGTCAGAGGTGTAATGTGTGAGAGGCTCAACTCCAGCTAAGGTGGACTGGGGAGGTGTAATATGACATTTACAGCAGACAGGAGAGAAGCCTTCATCTGAAGAGACAATAACTTCTTGACACACTCTAACTCAATCACTTATGATTATCTGACTCTACCCTTGAGCAATAAGGATAAAAGGCTCTTTTTTAATTGACTTAAAGTCCACATAAAAAGGTTGCACCAGTTCAGTTAAATTAATTTAAAACCTGATTATTTAAATCAGTGCCACTTCTGTGTGCAGACAAGATCTAAGTGTTATGCTTTGTGGATTTAGCAAGTCCTACTGAAGGTACTGAAATGGCCAGTTTTCCTCACAATCACCCTCCTCTGGGACTAAGAAAAGAGTAAAGATTGAAATTTGGCTTTCTTGGACACTTTCCTATTCAAGATATTCCAAAGAGCTTTTCAGTAATGAGCTGGATGCTGGTGCTGCAGAGAGAGCATAGACAAACACAGAGGCTGTTAATTCAACAGCAGTGGCTCCAAAAGAGCTATGAAGGTTAAAGTCTCTATTACTAAAACAGAGACTGTTGGCAATCTGTCTGAGAAGTCTCTTCTCTAGGACACCCCTGTGGATGGCCTTCATCCTGATGAGCCTGAATTGCCATCTGACACAGATGCTGTTGCAATATTCATGTCACTCTTCAGGAAGCTGTGCAGCAAGCTTACACGCATGGAATGAGTGCTGGGACATGAGGGGAGGGTGCTGTGAAGGTGGTCAAGAATAGAGCCCTCCTGGGAGACAGAAGCCAAGAGACCAACTAATATTGTTGGGGGCAAGTGAATACATTATGTTTTTTTACCAAATTAAAGCTGCATTGAAGGAATTTCAGACCTTTTTTGGGCTGCCTTAGTGCCTGGCAGCTAAACAGAGACTGAAGGCTGCTGCTGGATATATAAACAGTCTGAACCAGCCTGCAGTTGTCACAGACAAACACAAACACCATTGCATCACCTGGAGGCATCCCAATTAAATGGAATTGTCATCTTCACCAAGCCAGAGTTTTCACTATTAAATGTCATTAGGCTTAAATTAGGTTTGTTCCAAGAGATGTCCTGAATAAACAAATTTCCGGATTAAGTCCAAGTGGCATGTACTTTAATAAACTCTGTTACCACACTCTTGCACTTTTCCTAATTTCATTGTTTCCGTGACTCTAACTTTCAGGTTGTCATAGCATTCAGCCCATGGTTAAATCCTTAAGTGCAAAAGCTCTGCATATACAAGTCCTTTTATTTTTGCAATGTCATTTTCAAATTTTATTAAAGGAAAGAGAGCTTGTTTCAAAAATCAGGTCCTTGGTAATGTAGGAAAATGGTATATGCAAAGCTAAAGCTAACACAGTTGATTAGGAAACCAACTGTAGTATTCTGGAGGCTGCAAGGTATTGAAGGGATGAGTGCAGATTGTGTACAATCAACCACAGAAATATGAGATACTTTTAAGTTTCCTGTCAGAGATCCTGCTTATTCCCTCACAACTAGACTGGGATGAGCTCAGCCTGACTTTTCTCTGTATAGATGTTCAGGGATGCCCCAGTGTGACTTCTCTGCTCCACTAATCCTTTCCTTTTCCTTCCTCTACATCTAGTTGCAAATTACTGAATGAGAAACTTAAAAATTTCTGGCATTCAACCACTGAAACTGCATGGATTTAAAGTGTTTCAGTTGATGGTTTGGAAACATTACAAACAAATGTCTTGGTTTGAAGGACAGGTGTCTGCCAGGGAAGGTGGGAACCTCAGAATTATTATAACTTTGAAATTAAGGGCCTTTCAGGCACAGACATGGGAAAAGGAATAACAGTTCTTTCCTAGTACGTATGTAAAGAACTGAAAAAGAATAACAAGGCAAACACACAGAACCACAGACCCAGTCCCAGCCTTCTCTCGGCCGCAGGTGCTTTCCCTTCGGTGCAGTTCCAATTATGGCCACCAGGGGCGCTGTTGGTTCCAGGCCAGGTAGGGCAGGTGCGCTGATTCCCCGCGCCGGCAGGGGGCATTGCGGCGCGAGCTCAGCCGTGTCTCCCTCGCGCGGTGATGGCGTGAGGAGGGAGGGGAGCAGCGCCCAGCCCCTCACACCTGGAGCCCAACCCCTCCCTCAGGACCTGGAACCCAACTCCTCCCTCAGCACCTGGAGCCTGGCCCCTCACCACCTGGAGCCCAGCCCCTCACCACCTGGAGCCCAGCTCCTCACACCTAGACCCCAGCCCCTCACCACCTGGATTCCAGCTCCTCACTGCCTGGCCAAAATCTCATCCTTCCCAAGAGGAAAAACCCCCAGGTGGTAAAGTAACCAGCTCCACCCTTCCCCCACCCTGGCCATTTCTTTTGTCTCATTTACTGGTCACTATTGTCGCTTAGCAACAGATGGGGAAAAATTCCATGCGAGAAAAAAAACAAAAGGAAAAAATCCTAACTCCCAGCAACAAATACAAAAAATCAGGTCTTTCTAAAAAAGATGCTCGTGTCAAGAAACTGGAGAACAAAAGGTTTTCTCTGGCAGTACAAGAGGACACAGTTTGGGAATAAGACTCAGGGTGACACAAGAGCTTTGTGGGAAGCAGCCAGATTGAGAGAGGACTTTAGAGGCCAAGGTAGCTCATCTTAATCTTTTCTCTCACTCTTTTTGTACAAGATACACTACTAGCTCCAGAGCACCTCATTGATGAATCCATGAATGTAGTTCAGGTGCCTAATCAGCTCCAGCTCATGGTATCACTCTTTTGCCCTGTAAAAACGTAACATCCCAGTGACAGGACACAGCCTGGAAGTGCACCGACCTCTGGGGAGGAAGAAAACATTACTTAAGTCCTGACATTCAAAGATAACTGGCAGTCCTGCCACCCTGAATAAGTTACCTGAAACTAAGAAAGTGTGCAAGCAGAGATAAGGAAAAAGAGTTAACAATTAGGGTGGTTAAGCATGAGAACAGATCTTCCAGAGAGACTGTGCAATCTCCGTCCTGGCAAATCTGCAGGCTCTGGCCTGCAATCCCAGACAACCTGCTGCTCTGAGCAGCTACACAAAGGAGCTGCTCACCTGGATCACTGTGGAGCCTGCTTTTACACTGCATGAGGCCCAGCCCAGCTCCTCCAAGGAATGGAAGGTGGGTACCTAAAACATCTATGTCTCTTCTCTAAGCAGTCCTGGGAAAGTCCTATGGATGTGCCAGACAAAGGCTGAATAAGTCATGCAGCTCAATATGCATAAGTCATAAGACTCAATAAGTCATATGCAGCTCAATAAAGACACTGAATGGCTCTGTTGCTGCTCATTGTTGCTGTCTGAGTGATACTTGAACAAATAAAGAAAATGAGATTGTCATTATGCATTGCAAAACTGAATAATTAAAATAAAAATTAAAATTAAAAAAGAGAGCTATGACTCCATCATAGCTCTCTTTTATAATAGATTTTATTCACATAGCATTCCCTTTTTTGCAGACTGAGAAGATAAGGCATAAAACAACTTAACAGTTGTGTACAGCATTACCTAGAGCAAGGAACTGAGTTTCAGCTGCCTCATCCCTAACCAGGAAACTGGTGAAACTCAAAAAAATTTAAAGCTGATCTAAGTAAAGAAACTTATTTTTGTGATTCCAGCTATGATAGCAGCTGCTTAGGCTGGCTTAAAGAGAAAGTACATTCATTGCCTTTGTCATGGAGGCTGAAAATATGCTCTGTGTCACACCTATACATAGAGAACTCTTGCCTGGACTGTTCATCTGACCCTCACCAGAGCTGTCAGTCACAAATATTGGAAATTACAGCTCATTCTTTGGACTCATGATGCTCACCTAATGTGTTTGAAATAAGCTTCCTGTTTACTTTAGACTATACCTAAACCCACAAGCTGAATGCTCCTCTGAGTTCCCTTGTAGAACATAAAAGCCTTTCTCATCCTTGTGATTTTCCACAGCTGCCTCAGGTGTCTGTTCTGCTGCAAACAGCAATTAAAGGACAAGAAACCTGTCTGTCAAGCACAGATCCAAAAGACACCGCATTTATCCCTCCTCTTATTTGCTTTCTAGCTGGCAGAAAACACTCCGTGATCAAGGTATGCACTTTGCCTCGGGACTCCTTTCTCTCCTATAAACGTAAATATTGTTCTTACAGAAAATAATTGAGTCCTCCAGCCACGGATTTGAGTGGACAAATATAGATTGAAGGCAGGATTCCTATGTCCCAATATATTCACCCAGGTCCTTCCACTAGTGCTGTGTTTGAGTGCCTGTAGGCTGCTTTCAGTGTGTTCCTTAGATCCTCCAGATCACTTCTCAGAGGCAATGAACTTTTCTCCACTGAGTGGGTTTAGGCATTTTCCTAAAAGATTGCCTTCATTCAGGAGCAATGAAAAATCTGCAAGAGCAATTCCCTTGTCTAGGAAGACTCAGGCCCATTTTGCTCTTGAAGTAGTACTAAGCAGTATGTGTCGAGCTAGATTACAATGCATTCCCTGTCCAGGGCATCCTACACAAAATATTGTGTGTCATGACACAAATAATGGGACATCCAGCTCTGCTTTCAATTAGATTAACTCTGAACAAATTATGTTCGGCAGGACAGCTTTCAAAGGAAGGAAAAAGTGTGAGGTATCCACATCATCTTTAAAAAAGACAGAGTAAAGCATGGTGTGTTTTTTTCTTAGCTGGTATTGCTGCAGCAATGCAGAAGCATTTTCTTTATATCTAGTGTATATTATTGCCTTTATGCCCTGAAATACATATCTGTATCATTTCTGCTGCATTGTACTAAGCTCCTGGCATGTTTTTGATGGGAAGTATAGACACATGTAGCTTTCCTGAGAAACAACAGCTGAAAGCCTTCTTATACTCACAGCTTCTAATATAATCTGCAATTGATACGAAAAGCACAAGAGCTTTTTGATTTTATTTTCCATAGCTCAGTTTTACTCTCTGCTTATTTATGTCCACCATGAAAATAAAATGTAGCCGAGTCTTCTTCACCAGTATTCCTACATATCAAGAAGACAAACCAGCCTCTTCAGAGTGGTGTATGGAAAGAAGAGATATGGTGAACATAAACTGAAGCAAGAGAGATCCATATCAGATACGAGGAAAAATTTCTCATATTGAAGACAGACTATCCAGAGGGACTGTGCCTCCAATTTCCCATCCTTGGAGGTCCTGAAGTCCTGAATGGGTACAGATGTGAGAAATCTGTTTTGGTCTTGTTTTTCTTGTAGTAAATTAAATATTATTAAGCCAAAGAACATCCAGATGAGCTATAACATTCTTTGATGTGGTAACATGCTGCCATAATACAAATGGCAAAAGGCAGCTAGTGGAGGTGCCAAAGAGGAGTGCAATCCCAACTGCTTTCCCATGACTCTGTAGCGTTTAACAGCTTTGGATAATAAGCAAGCTGAACCTTTCCACATTCTATTAAACTTAAAGTTATATTCAGATTGTCTGGCATCTAAGTTCATCCCTTGCTACCAGAAGAAGAAATGCTGGTGGGTTTTGGTTTGTTTGTTCCCTCCACACCAATCTCTGGCCCCAGACTGGGTTCTGGAACTGCTTTCCTCCTCAAAAGCTTACTGCCTGAGCATTGGAGCAGGCTGTGGTAAATGCTTAACTGCCCAAGCTAGCCTCCTTTTTGCTGTCATCACTCAAGTACTAACAGTAGAAAATGAAAATAGTTATCCCATTCTGGGCAAAATTGCTTCAAAAATAAGCCAGAGGAACAGGAATGTTCAGTATAGTTAGTTGATAGGAATCATGTCTTAATCATCATCAAATCACTTATGTACCTAGCCCATAAAGGTAACATTAAACTTGAAAGTATTTTCAGCATAGAATACTAAATGGAAGATCTGGTATATGTTTCTTGGAAAGGGTATCAGGATATCTGGGCATCATCACTATGATGTAATGAAAATTATGTTTCAGAGATGGAATATGAATTGCATGACTGTTCCAAGGGTGAGAAGTATATAGTGTTTATATGGAAACAACTGCAAGTTGTCTACTTCCGTCCAAAACAGGAGTGGAATACAATTCCTCCAGGGCACTTTTCACATACTCAGTGAAGATTGACTTGACAGCAGATAATAAAAAGTTTACCTGAACTATCTCTGATCACAGGACTACCATGGCTTGCTTGAATCACTCCTGGCTCTAGGAATATAATTTGCATAAAACTACTTTAATTATTAACTCGTGATTTTAGTTCCCATTGCCTCAATGTCAAGATTTAGCCTATGTGTCTTGAACGTAAAAGTGTGCTATGCATTATAGCACTGAATCAAGTTCTGTGGGAAAATGTGTGTGTATGCAAAGCATGCCTCTGGCTGAACAAGAGCAAGATAGTGAATAACATGTGTGATAATACCTTAAATACAATAATATGTGATAAATGTATCAGCACGTGGCATTTCATGTTGATACATGAGGCAGTTGCATATGTCCATTTAACTCAAATTTCCTTTTTGCCCTCCTTCAATAGCATTTTTGTCACTGTTTAATGAATGAATGTAGCAGCTAACATTGTTGGGAGGATGTTTTTAAATACTGCATGTCTACTTCAATCTCATATCCTGTGTTTATCTTGTTGTCTGTGCTGTGGTCATAATCCATGGTTGAACAGCTCTCTGCTTCTGGGGGACTAGAGTCTGTCAGTGCTTATCCACCACTCCTTTCAGCCATTTCCCTTTCCTTCCAAACTATGGGTATTTTGAGGCCTTATGAAGGGCATGAAAATATTGTGTGTGCCATGACTGAACTGGGACACCTGAACAACAGCCTTGAGAAACCCTTTGCCTCCTCTGGCCTCGTTACATGTCCCTGCTGGCAGATGCAAAATGATGCTGTGTTGATACGATAGCGCCAAAGGAGATATGGATCAAGACTATCGGTACTAAGAAAAGTCAACATATATCACTTTATTTTTGTGTAGAGCCATTGGTGCATTTTCCTCTTATGTGGTTTGCAGACAAATGCAAGAGAAGTGTTCAGAAATTAGAAAAGAATAATTCAAATCTCTCTCTTGCAAAAAAAAAAAAAAAAAA
>WBNO01011430.1:32436-69378 GCA_013400575.1 Peucedramus taeniatus
AAAAAAAAAAAAAAAAAATCACAGTTTTATTTCATTTCCAGAAAGACTCTGGTCAGATGCAGGTTTTCTCATGCAGTGGTATGCCTGCTTTCCCCAATTTGCTGATGGGGATCTCCAGGAAGCTGAGGACACAGCGGACTTAGCTATGGGCATTTATGAAAGCATTTCGAACAGAAGGGTCTGTATAGTCTAAAGACTGGGGGCACAGCCTCTGCCTGGCCTGACAGGGTTGTAGGATCTGAGACACATAAATGGATTTAGCACAGCTGTCTTGCACCCAGGACAAGCCCTAGCTAGAGTTTCTGCCTCTCCTGGCACTGAACATAAAGCCCTACTTCTCATCCTCTTCCACCTCCTCCGCCTCCTGCCCTTACCTGGGAGGTTGTGGCCTCTCTTCCTACAGGGAACAATTCAGCATCCCATTGTCATGACTCAATCCTCTGAATCCAAGCAGCTTCTGGACGCAGCATGACCACATCAGTAAGAGCCATCTTGATAAATGTTTAACATTACAGAGCTTTTTCTTCCATGAAAATAAACCAAGGCTTAAATGTTCAATTCCTTTCTGCTCTGTGCACAGTTATGTTTTCTCTAAATGAGGCCACATACCCTAACTCTGTTCCCCCTCCTCCCCTGGAAGCTCCTACTCTCTCATTATTTTAAGGCATCAAACCTGATTTGGTAAATCTCTTCTTTCAGAACTGTCATGTTTTAGCCTCAGAACACAAACACAGTATTTGTTCCTAGGGTGCTTCATTTTTAATGCTTTAAAAGCTGTTACAAATGTCTTGTCACAGCTATATTAGATTATCTGTTCTGGTTTTGGTTGTTCTTTTCCTAAAAGAAAAAAAGTGGAACTCCTGATGCAAACTCAGCCCTTTAGAATAACAACTGATTTATAACTTTTCAGTTACTAAAGGTTGTATTGGATGCCAGGAAGGAGCAGCATTTTTCAAGTCAAGATTTCTAGGAGTAAAATTGAGACACCTCATTTTCAGAGTGTACCTGAAATAGGCAGCCTACAGGGAGCAAGCAGCTTTGTTAAAATTGCAAAAGGATGAAGAGGGAAGACAAAGGAAAACTTGCTGCAAAGGATAAAATGTTTCTTTTCCAACCATTGCCTAGGGATGGGGTGGGAAAAGATAGCTGCTCTGTGTTGCATCTTTTTAGGTGGTAAAAGCAAAGCACCAGCAGAAAAGTTACCAGGGAGAGGAACGCAAAAACAAAGCAAAACATTCTTACCAGTTAACCCATGGTTTTAAATTGTAAGGAATTAACTTCATTTATTTTCAAATTCAAATACTGCTGAAGGAACACAAAATTATGTTGATTTGTGTGCTGATGAAGATAATTGTTTTAAAAAAGCGATTACCTTTCTGAATTCTAGGATAATCAAAAGATAGACAATCTTCAATTTTGGTTTTCTCTTAAAAATGGGATCCAAGGTATCTTAGGCAGATATGCTTTAGTACAGTAGATAACAGCTTAATTATTGAAGCTGAAAATATAATATGCCTAGATGAGGACAGCAGGAACAAAACAATGTGTCGTGTCACTGTAGATACATCCTATTTAATTTACTACAATAATGGATAATGGTAGGTTGATAAACAGATATAAACCATCCCTCTGCAAAGGATAAGACTGCTCATAGAAGGGTTATAGAAGAAGTTAGATAACCACACTGTGAAGAGAAAACTCCTGACATAGATTTAAAGGCTAATGATAAGGATATAAAGTTGGAACAAGTGGGCAGCATATTGTGTTATGGATGAGACTTCTGTAGTACCAGTCCCTGACAAGGTATTTTCTAGACCCAAGGCTGGAAGCTTCCATCTCTAGGAGGTGGGAACTAAAGAAGTCACCCTTTTAGAGCAAGGAGAAGGAGTGCAGCATTATGAGTACAAACCAAATCTGCATCTGAATCTTCTGCATCAGGAAATAAATGTGCTCTGCTGATGTCAAGGAGAGTTCCTCACAAAGAGATGTTTTTTCAGAAAAACATGGTCAGCAACGCCTGCACTCTCAAAAAAAAGGTGAGGACACGAGCCTGTTCCTTACACTCTTTCTTGACTTACAAGATATGCCACCTTACCTGAGTTGGCTTTTCCCTTCCTTGTGCAGACTTGCTCAGGAAGATGGACAAGCAGAGCCCAATTTGTCTCAGGACAGACACTGACCATGGGAAGGCTGAGCCCCACCAGCAGGATGAATGGGAGCCAATTTCCTTAGTCTCACATTAGCTTACCACCAGTGAATGCTTATGTCTGAGGCAATGTGGATTGTTTTTCCTTTTTTATTAGCTGTATCACCTGCTCAATACAGCTCATAGCATTGTAAGCAGGCCTGAGGAAAACCAGGATGTCCTGAAACAAACAGAACCCCAACGTTAACCCTGAGCACAGGCTGATTGACTAGCATCACAGTCTAGTGTTTCTCAGTGCTGGACTGCTTTGGAGGTTGCTACTGCTGCACTCAGGGGACCCCAGAGCAAATTACAACTTGATAAAAAATGGACAAGCCTTATTGTGCTCTAAGGAAGCACAGAAAAAAAGGAGGTGGTCATTATAGATGGATAAACAAAACTGGAGAGTGAAAATCTGCATCTGTCTGTGGCCATAACACTGCAGAGCTATTTCTTAACTGATTTTCATGGCCCACTGGCTTTTGTTTTGGTTCCTGGCTTAGACAATGAGTTGGCATGCCCTCTGCCTCCTGCTAGTGCAGTTTAAAATAAGTACTGAGGGCTTGATACTAGCCCTAATGTGCATGTTGGGGTCTCTCTTTTCTCAGTTTGAAGTTTGCACTTGTATTTAGGTCCTCTGCTTGTTTATGATTTATGAAGCTTTCACTCTGTCTATCACATTTAACAAGCAGTTAAAAAGTGAAGACAGTGAAGAAAAGAGAAAGCTTTTAGCTCCAAGGCAAAAAGAGAAAAGAAATGGTTTCTCCTATTCCTTTAATGCAATTTAAAGGAGATTGGAAGTTAAAGAAGCCAGAAAGTGAAAGATGGAACGGCAGAGGAAGAACAAAGAAAACCCTTGACACCTTTAATTTTCCCTAGAGGAGAATGTTAGGAAAGACAAAGATGCTTTTTCCCCTCCAGCCCCCAAACAGAAGTGTTTTTCAGACACACAGATTGTATTTTCAGCTTTTCCAAATCATCTTGGCAAGGTAAAGATACCTTGTACTATCTCATCATCTTTTATTATCCCTACTAAACCAAGTCAAGTGTTATTTAATTAAAAGGGATACGTAAGGATAGGTCAGGCAACTCAAGTATAAAGGCAGATACCCAAGACAGCTCCTTAATTTGGCTGAGATGCTACAAGGCTTGGGGACTGGGAAAGAGGCACTGCAATGAATCACCTGTGGTTAAAAGCCACTCTTCCTGGTGAGTGAAGGAAATAGATGTGACATCTGGGATAAGCTGGTCTGAGGCTGCAGCTCTGGAGCTGAGCAGAGGGTGTTGAATAAAGAAAGGAAATAGAAAAGGTAATAAAGAAAGGAGCAGGAGAAAAATTACCATTTCAAATTTTTTTGAAAAGAGGCAGAAAGGCCTCATACACAGTTGTTTTCCACACCCAGGTCAGCTTTGATCTCTGCAAACATAAGTTTTAAGCCAAAAGGATATTATTTTCTAAAAGTGTTAAGCATCTGCAAGTAAAGGCTTAAGATAAAAGTACCTTCTCAGTCGTAAGTCACTATAATTAGTTCATGAAAGTGACCAAGATATTTAAATGAGGTTTAATTATAAAAATTGAGGAGATGATTTCAGGAAAGTGAATTGCAACCTTCCAAATTAAGACAGAAATAAAAATCAAGGCAGAATATAAAAAAATAAAACTACTTTAATTATACTTCATATTTTTCCTCAAACTGGTTGCAAAAATATATGGATAGCAGTCATCACACACACACTGAATTTGGGATGTGATACAGCAGGACTTTGGTAACAGCAACCCATATTATTCAGTCTGGGGACATCAGTGGGCCAGCAAAGTCGAGAGTATATTTCCTTTATTTCCGTGGGCTTTTGAGGTATGGAAGAGGCAGTGATTAATGAAAGCTTCTCCATTTTATTCATAATTCTTTCACCAGGCCACTTTCTAATTGGACAGTTTTGATAGTAGGTAGGCTCTTGCACCTATATACACTCTGGATTGATGGATTTCTTCATCTTGATCTTCCCACTCACTCCAAACGTCTGGTTCTTCTAGTGCATTAAAGATCAGGCTTCAAGCAATTTTCTTGCCTGGGTACTTCTTGTTCCATCTCAGGTGTTTTGTAATTAGATCATACAATACTGTGATGTATGTGAAAGGTGCTTAATGAATCAGTATGTAATAACAACATAACAATACTGCATCCATTTGTTAAAGAAGAGGGAAGGTATTCTTACTATCCAGAATATAATTTCCTCAAGGTGAACCTGAGGCAGGACACCAGGCCTAAAGAGCATCATTGCTCTGCATAATTGCTATCCCTATTTATCCTGCCATCCCAGGAGAGAGTGCTGCAGAGGCTGAAGCACAGAGCCAAGCATTCCCTCACCCTGGTTTTGTGTCTGGAGTTGCCACTTATGTGTGAATAATAAAGTCACCTGGAAGTCAAGAGCCAGACTTTCAAGGGTGTCAAGACATCTAAAGGTAATCAATTGCCACTGGGATTTTCACACTTATCTCCGACTGCAGTCCGAGAATCAGAGATGGTGCTTAAGTGCGCTATAGACAACCCAATGCCTCTGAAGACCTGACTTTTCATTTCCCTTTGCTCTTGCTTCTCTGTGCAGCAGAGGTAATGTTGCCTGCCTGGCAAAGGGCTGACAGTTTTCACCCTGTCATGACCACATTTCATCTGTGTCAGAAAAGCGCTGTTTAAAAAGCAGAAGGTGTTACTGTATTTTTGGGAAGTGCTAATGGCCACCACATGCCGGCCTTTGACATACAGGCACAGCTACAGCCAAATGAGGAATTAAGCCATCCTTCCTGAGATAACCATACTTGTCATGATTCACAGGAAGCAGAGATACCCAGGCATGCCCTGAAGAAAGTAACCCTGCCACCAGGAGCAGCCCAGTGCTACCAGACTCAGACGTAAAGACCCACTTGGTGCTGTGTCCCACATGGATGTGGCCTCAACAGACTTTGATCAGGCTGGGGAGAAGCCTCCCAGGCCCCTTCAGGCAATAAAGGGATGGGAGGTTTTAGGGACAGCCTCCCAGCCTTGAGCAGCGACAACCCTGGGTATTCCTCAGCTGTGGCAGCCAATTCAAGCAGAGTGTTCAATTCATGCATATGATCAATTCAGCAGATGGGAGAGCAAGAGAATCAGTTTAAAAGGGCTACATCAGTTCTTGGAAGCCTTGGGAATGGAAGAAAGATGCCCACCATTTCCAGTACCCATATATACATATTTACTCTCACAAGAACATGTTATTCCTACGTTCAACTCTGTATTGTTCCAAGCTTTCATCTTCCTGAAAGCAGCAGTTCCAGTGACAGGGCGCTTTGTACCCTCAGACTGGATGCCAACTGCCGTGTACTGAGCTACCCATGTACGGTCAAGCCAGTTTAATTGCCTAAAACTTTAGTCTTAGCTGGGAGATCATCCGCTATTGATATGTCTGCCAGCTATAAAACCTGCCAGTTACAATAGTCATCTTTCTACCATGGTGTTAAGAGGAAGATGAATAAAGATTTTAATGTCCTTAAAATGGCATATTTAAATACTCCTCATTATACATGAGGTATTCTTTTAGAGCTAGAAGATGGAGGATTTCTTCAGAACTGCAGCTGAGTACACACTGGGGTCCTAGTCCTCACTCTCCCTCCCCACAAGAGACAGACATGCTCTCAGTAAGTGGGCTGTGTGCTGAAAATGTTGGGCAGGAGAGAGTGCTTCAGTGGCTTATCCCCGCTGAGGAGAGCTGAAGGAAAGACCCATTTTCCCTTCTCTTGCTGTCTTGGACTGCAGTTGCATCAGAGGAAGGAGATGCACTGGGGTTGGTTTGTGCTACTATTGCTCAGTGCTTGAGCTAGATAAAAAACAGCCCTAGGTGCTGTTTATGACAGCACAGAGCTTAAAATATGGAGTAGAAACAGATGCACTGTTGTGTAGGAGATGCACTAATTCCAGCCTGGGTCCACTTTCCTATACTCTGCTGTAGGGTGGTTGATACATGTTAATCTGGGTTCATGGCTCTGTCTCGGTGATCTGGTTCCTGGAGCATCTATACAAGACACACAAAGCAGGTACTTCATGGGTTGTCCTTCAATTATTCCCTTTCCCAGCAGCTCTGGGTGACAGTCACTTGGCTGGAAGAGAAGGAAACACATCCACTCTGTCTGAGATCTAACCTGGTCCATCTCTAGAAATTGCAGGACTTTATAAAATAGGTCTGCTTTACCATCCTCACCAAGCAGATCAGGGGACTGCAGGCAGTATATCCACAAGTCATAAAACCTGTCAGTTATAGTATTTATATTTCTACCATGTAGAAATGAAAAAATAAACTTATAGAAAGTTAATTAAGATTTTAATGCCTTTAAAGGGATATGTTTAAGTATGGGGAACTGATCAGGAAGGTCAGGGTGCACCTCAGACTTCATCAAATTATTAGCAGAAGTAGTGTCAGGATGAAGGGATCAGCCCTAGTGCATAAGGTGCATCTGAACACAGTAGGAAAGTGATTCAAGGCCCATGGCTTTCGTATCCCCCCTGTTCATTTTGGAGACCCGACCAGACCATACCACAGTTCTTTGTAGCCCATGTGTCTGGGCTTCCTTCTCACAGAAACCAGAAGGATGGGCAGGAGTGGAGTCAGCCCATGGCTGGGGTATCTATCAGGAGATCTTCTGAGTTCCTGGATAAGTCCAAAATTTCAGATGCAGCTTCCATTGCACTAATGTGTTACATGTGGCACCTCCTGTCTAATGTGAGCTTTTCAGATGGATCACCTGAATTATCTTCTATATCCCATTGCATCCACCCAGCTTTAGCAGGTTCTGAGAGCTACCAGGCTGACTAGGAATGGTAGTAAAGGCTCTGCAGCTGGCTAGCTCATGCCTGAGACACATAGTCCCTCTGTGGAAACACCACAGATTAAATAAAATAATGGCATTGACTTTTGTTTTCTATTTACTGCTGTCGACATTGCTTCCCTCTGTATTTCTTGTTCTTTTTCCCATCTGTCTAGTAAGGTTTCTCAAATCTTTCTAAAGTGCCAGCAAATAACAGTTGTATAAGCACATCTTGTTGGTGCAAAATCTTTGCCAGTGCATAGACAAAAATTCTTTTCAAGTAGAAATATTTGCCCCTTCAACTTTTGTCACTTTTAAGCCCTACCCCATCTCCAGAACTTTGATTTATTAATTCACTAAGTCACAAAGAGTTTTCATTGCTGTTGAACTCTGCAAAATGACTGAAGGCCCCATGTAAAAGCCAGGAGTTCTGCCTTGTGCCTGACAGCCAGTACTCAAGCATGAGATCAGAGATGGTGTGGAGGCTGGACAGTGTCAGCTACATCTTCTGCATGGGCAGCTGCACACTAGCAACAGATTAGGTGTTTTGACACAAATGTTTCACTGATGAAGTCATAAGGGGGAAGCAAGCTTTGTAAGTGGAACTTTAGAGCCCCTTCTCATCATATTTGCAGCATATTAAGGTGCTTTGTTGCACTGTGAGAACATAAGAAAGCTTCTAGGGAGAAAAGAGTACACCGCTTCCATGGCAGGAACCCAGCAACTAAGCGTATGTGCAAGTATAAAGGAAAAACAATTTTCACCCTTCATTCTGATAATTCTCTCAGCTGTCCTTCTCTTGTGTCACTTTTTTAACAACTTTCTTCATGCTGGAAGATTTGTGCATCTCCCCATCTCTGACTACATCAGCTCTACTGTGGAAAGATGGCTGGGGGCAAAATTAGAGGAAACTTAGAGGTTATGTTCCCATTCTAACAGAACTTAGTAAGAAATTATAGGATAAAACACAGCTGCTGCTCCCTGGACAGGACACAGTTGGCATGCTCCACAACGGTTCCTCATACAACAGTAAACACCTGCTAAGGGGGATGAAATGGATCAAATATTTATTTGCTGTCCTGCTGCCTACTTGGCTACTCCTTGTTTTGTTTTGCCATCCCTTAGCATTCCTTTCTGTGCCTTTACTGATTTGCACTTGCTGATTTCATGCCACCTCTTAAGCTTTTCAGCACCTTTAGCATTGCATCCCTGTTTTTCAGGATACTTCCAGTATCAGTTTGGCACTAGCCCCAAGACCATTAGATGTGTCCCTTATTGTTGCATTCCAGTGCATCCCAGATGATGAAAATTATGAGTAGAGCCTGACCATCCACTGAATAAACAACAGTCTTTATAATAATTATATAACTTATAACAATTTATAACATGTCCAGAGACAGTAAGCTTAGGAGTGGCCTCTAAAAGTCACCTTGCACTTAGGACTGAATCTGTTTTTGATGGATGATATCTACTTTGCTTTCAAAATGCCCAGTGCTGATCACCACCTAGCCTCAAAAGGCAGCATCTTCCCACCACTCACAAGCACATTCCTTCCTGGTTTTATTGTGAGAAAATGCTTCCTAATTTATAGCATATGTCACATTTACTTAAGTTGTTGTATTCTGTTTTGAAGAATACTTCTAGGTAAAAGAAACCCAGAAATGTTAATGTTGATTATGTCCTGTAACAATTTGTGTAACCACATGTATTTCCTTTAGTTTGGCTGGAAACAAAGCAGACCTGATTAGAGGGTCATAGAGCCATATTAATGAGGTGCTGCACCCAAGGTTTGAAGATTTCCTAAGAGAAAATTGTGTAGCCAGGCCAGAGATTATTTTTATTTTACTTTCTGCAGTAAACATGCAGCAAGAGTATGTATGCACTAATTGCTGGATGTATCTACACCTAAACATGGCTGTGCCTGTTGGGACAAGTTGGTTTAGTGTGTGTGTGCTGCTTGTGAAAGTGCCTAGAAGGGGTTACCAGAGAGACTTTAAGAGCCAGGCAACTGTATTTGTATTTTGCCTGGTATTCTTCTAGGTACTAACTCTGCTAAACTCAGGGACTACCCACAGAAATGCCTGCTACAGAGTGACTTCTGACTGAGGTCTTGTCTGTTCTGCTTTCAGCTGGAATAGAGTTAATTTTCTTCTTAGTTGCTAGTACAGATCTATAAGTTGACTTCTGAACAGAAAGAACAAATGAACAACCAACGTCCCTTTTGCTAATCTCGAAGTGAGAAGGATTAATAAACTGAATTTTCAGGGAACTCTTACTCAATTGAAGTCATGTCACCTTTCGTTTCCTGCCTGCAAAATCCCTGAGGCATACAGAGCTACAAAGTCACACTCAGGCACACTCCAGCAGATGTTGGGGCAGGTTCTCTAAGTATTTAAAAGGGGAATAATCCTTTTGTGTGATTTTGAGATTTATCACTTTGGAACATTTTTCAGAGGCAGCGGTCTCATTGAAAATGAAGTATCTTCTATAGCTTTTATAATTTTAGTTAATATGTTGCCTAACATTTTGCTTTCAGTGACATCAACATATTTATGAAGACCAAAAGTAGAGCCAGACTTCACTGTGGATTTCTACAGTATTTTTTCTGGCACCCTTATGACTATGGCATCTTCATATCTATTTTGACCATAAAAAGAATTCAGATCTATTTCTCCATGGTCCCTCCATCTACTTGTATTTCTATTTCATGAAATCACCCAGTTCCCTCTTATGGTACATTACAGTGCTTCAGCTTTCTGAAGACAGTTCATCCCCAGCTGCAACAGCTGTGGAGAACACAGGGAAGGATATGGCAAGTGATGGGAGGTGATGGACACTCTCTGCTGACTGTAGAATGATTGAGACCTGTACTAGATGCCTTTTCAGATGACTAAAAGTGAGATTAATCTCTAGGCATCCCAAATGGAACCTTTGTCTCTTCTGTTTCCCAGGACTGCCAAAGCACATTCCATGGAGCTGGAAATTCACAGCACAAACCTCCAAGGGTGGGCAGTCTGTGCCGTGAAGGCTCAGATTCCCCCACCAGAGAGATACTGTTGATTGTGGTTTCTCTTGAGCTGGGGAGGGAGGTTTATATTTGATGTGATTCAAGCCAGCAGAAGAGTCCAGCTATGCTGCAGAAGTGTGTGAGAGACAGTCTGACCCCTTGATGTACTGGGACTTCATGATTTCCACTGGCTTTGTTCCAGTAAACTGCTGATGTGGGATGGCATTGCAGCAGTTCTGGTCTGAGAACCACATAACTAAGCAGTGCACCTTTTACTCTTAATCCTGTGCTGCCTTGGATTCTTCTGCCTGATTTGTTTCATGTTATTACCCAGAAAAAAGAAAATAAATTACCCAGAAGGCATTGTGACCAAATTGCTGAAGTTCAGTGAAACTTTTCTATTTCTTTTCACAGAGTGCTTTTCTGAACTTTGTCGTACTTACCTGAAAGCTTCTCATGTGGATAGGAATGGAATTCATAACACTAATTAAACTCTCAGGACATGAACATAAACTGAAGATGGGCTGTCAGAGGCATCCAACTGGTGTCTATAATCCCAGGCAAATGCATAATTTGTCTCATTAGATTTTATTTTATTTTTTAAATGAATCTACTTCCTGTAAGTTTCTCCTGGGAATTCAATTTTTAGGGTACCTAGGGTATCTTTTCACACCCAAGGAGGCTAGAATCATCCAACTTTTATACTCACATCTTACAAGTCACTTGAGGTTCATGGCAATTATGCAGACTCTAAGATGCAGCTGCAGAGCATCTCTCAAAGTGTGTGTTGTCACCATTGGCTTGTTCTCCCAAGTCAAACTGCTTTCCTAGAGGAAAAGACACATCTTCCTCTGGCTGAAGGGAAAATGGTGTGGTGGATTTTAAGTTTTGAAGTGGGACATATGGATGGAAGAGCAGACTATAAGAGGAAAAAATAATCATGGATGTCTCAAAATTTTATGTGGCTGAGACATATGTGTCACTTGTATTTCTCAAACATTAATCTTATAAAAACCAAAACACTAATCTTATAAAAACAAAAATCCAAACAGATGTGTTGCTAGAAATGAAAAGTCACAAAATTCACTTCAGGCTAGTAATTTGTAAACTAATGAACTCTTTTCAACCATAAAAGCTACATTAGGCATTCATTAAAATATTAAGAAAGGAAGGTAACCAAGTCAGAGATATGTCACCCCCATCCCGGGAGGTGACACAAGAACGACACAGAGCAGCTCTGGTGGTAGCAAACTGAAAAAACTTTTTATTAAAACATCTGACTCCATATTTATATCTTTCTAAAATCCCAGTGTCATTGGAGGGTTACAGTGCCACCTCCTCAATGTTACTGGGCAACCCAACTGTCCGTCAGGTTGCTCGTCCTCCATAAAGGAATGCAAAACAATAAGTTATTTACCTAAAGTGCATGAGAAAGTTTGTGCAAAGAATGCAAACATCAGAAGGCTCAGTAAAACTTGAGAAAATCAGGGCGGCAGAGATAATATTATGTCCTTATTTCCTGTATACCGGATAATATATGCGCCTGAGAATGTGGCAAGAAACCACAATATTTCCCTATTGCAGTTTATAATGGAGACGAAATTAGATCCAAAGACATTGCTTGACTTAAGAGTCAGAATAACAACACCACTGGCTACTAGAAACAATTCATCTGAGTCTCTTCTGGTCTCCTGAGAAGCTTGAAACAAAGATATGAACTAGGAAGGCAGAGGGCCAGTTCAGCACATTGTCTCCCCAATTTCTCTCATTTACTTGCTGGAGTTTGAAATTTCATTTATGGATCCATATTAGAAAAAACTAACAAATATACAGAACTTTAATTTCAGAGTATGGTTTCAATCTCAGTAACTCAGCTTGGCCTCAAAGCCAACAAATGTGACTTTCTGTAAAACCAATCACATCCAAGTCTCCCACAGCCATGATTGTCCAAAATGAATGAGAGCTGTTGTTCTCCTGAATTCTTTAGGGCTTCCAATACACACATAATATTCTGGTACCCCGTTTGAGTGCTGCATTGAGTTTGGACCTGAAGCAAAGTCAGGTGGAAAAGGGTCCCTTGGACAAAGTTGCTTAAAATGTCCAGGGAAAGGACTTCCTGTATTTCCCTCACTAGGAAAGGGAGGCTGCTCATGGCCACATGCCTCTAAATTGTTGTCTGATGGCCAGAGCACAAAGAGCCCTCAGGTTTGCACTAAATCAATCAAGGTTAAAGGGAGCCTTAAATCTAAGGGATGCCTTGCTTGGTTTGAAAGCCTTAGAGGGCACTTCTGTTTGGACTTCAGAGGTTTCCTTTTGACTCCTGGAGGGTACTTCTCTGCAGCAGTGGAAAGGCCCTTCAGGGTTTTCTGGGAACTTTTATTCTTTTTGAATGAGTTTTGTCCCTTCACTTGTTTGTCATTGCTGTTTGTCATTCAGACAGCAGCCTTCAGGGAAATGCCACAGACAGCAACAGAGCATCTGTAGAGAGTGGCAAGGCAAGAGCTCTCACAGGAAAATGCACCTTCATTCTGCTCTCTAATTTTCTACAGCACCTTGGTGTGTCTCAAAGGTTTGTCTGGAGCAATGTGGGGAAATGTACTTTTTGAAAATGTTATTCTTGCACAAAACTTTTGGAAGAAAATGTCCAGGGAGAAGAACAGAATAGTCATCTGAGAGGGTTTCAGTGAAATGCTGCCTGGGCTGGACAGTGGTGAAGAGAAGGGGATATTCCTTTCAATGAAATGGGGAACAAGCTGTGGAACAAAAAGACGAGTGCAGTTGTGCAACAGGAATGATCAGATGTTACGTGAGCATCATGTAAGGAAAGTTATCAGGACAGAGCAATCCGTTGAGTTAAAGCCCCATGACTACTGTGGGAGAGGACTCACAAAATTCTACCATATTACAATTTTTTCTTGGTAAAATCCATAGTACTTCCCAAGTCACTTGAACATCAGAGTTTTGAGTGTGAGCTCTGGAGAACTCTGCCTGGTCAGAGCACTTTCCCTTCGAAATTCCCAGGGATAGCAGATACTTGAATCTGCAGTGTTTCATGAGTGGGTGGCCAGAAGAAGAGGAAATCAACAGGAAGCCTGGTTTTCCTCAGACTGTTAGAAAATCAATACAATCTCCCGCCACACTCTTTGTTCATTAACTGGCAAGAGGAAAATATAAGCAATCTTTTGTTGAAAAACATCTGGCCAGATTTTGTTGAAGGACATGAGGATGAAGATGTAGATAAGGTCTGTGAAAGGCATGGGACATGGCTGGGCATGGGACTTGGCTGCTACTGTGCATGTGATAACAAATCACCAGAGAGGAACTTCTACTGTAAGGAATCAGATCTGGTGCTCAGTATATTGTTGTCTGCAGACAACTGCCCATGAAAGATTACTTCATTGGAGCTAGCCAAAATATTTATTTTCTCTTAGGGTCTGCCTCTCCAGAAAGATTGTGCTAAGGTTGGGTTTTCTACATCCTTGGGGAAACTGGCACTTTGGAACAGCCGTGGGAGTATTTAGGACAGCAGTTTGCAGCCTGCAGGCTCCCGAGGCTCACTGCTGTTTCTAAAGGACTGGTGAAAGCTGGCTCAGAATAGAAAGGTCAGTACACTCAAAGCAATTTTTAGTTCTGCTAGCAAACTTCAGTGAGCCAAAAGTTATCCCTCTAGAAATAGTCATGGAATTAAAGCATGGACTTGATTCAAACACTGATGCTTGTGCATGTGCCTGTGGCCCCAGCAAGTCTCATGTCTGAAGCAGAGCTAGTCACTCCTCTCCACCACACACTGGTGCCCAATGCCTTGGAAAGAAGACCTCCACATTTCTCTGTGCCTCTGGCCACTTGACTAGACAGAGGCTGAGTCTTTCAACATTCATTATTTGTCTCCTGACAGTTCTCTGCCAGGGCTCAGCAGTCAATGAGACTGCAGTTTTCAATATTATTTTGCACACATCACCCTGACCAGATGCTCAAAGAGCTTGTGTTTGTCTCCTTGGCCAAGTTTTCATCAAGTTTTCACTCACTGGCATGGTGCATACCAAAGCCATACCACTGTCATTTTTGTGCCTTGAGCATGAACCAAGAATTGCCATAACTCAAGGTACAGCATCCAGAAAATCATCTTTGGACCTTTAAAACCATGAGCATCTCACCTGCAATCATACTAGAGATGCCTGAATCATCAGATGTCTGTAACTGGATGAGGTCTCTCTAAGAGCTTCAGCAAAACCAAATAAGTTTTACCACTGATATCAGTAAAAGCAAAATTTAATTCGGAAGGTTCATAGAATCATAGAATTGCTTGGCTTGGAAGAGACCTTAAAGGTCATCTAGTTCCAACCCCCCTTTCAAGGGACACCTTTAATTTGGCCAGGTTGCTCAGAGCCTCATCCAACCTGACCTTGAACACTTCCAGGGATGGAGCACCCATAGCTTCTCTCGGCAACCTGGTCCACTGCCTCACCATCCTCATAGTAAAGAATTTCATCCTAATATCTCATCTAAACCTACTCTCTCTGTTTGGAAGCCATCCTCCCCACCATTGTCACCCCATGCTTTTGTAAATAGTCTCTCTCCATCTTTCTTGTAGGTTCTCTTCAGGTACTGGAAGGCAGTAATTGGGTCACCCCAAAGCCTTCTCTCCTCCAGGCTGAATAAACCAAATTCTCTCAGCCTTTCCTTGTAGGAGGTGCCCCATCCCTCTTAACATCTTTTTGTCCCTCCTCTGGACTTGCTCCAACAGATTGATGTCTCTCCTGTGCTGGGACCCCAGAGTTGGATGCAGCACTGCAGGTGGGGTCTCACCAGAACAGAGGAGAAAGGAGCAGAATCCCCTCCTGCACCCTGCTGTCCACACTGCTTTTGATGCAGCCCAGGATTCAATTGTGAGTTCACGTTGCCAGGTCATGCTCAGCCTCTCACCCACCTGCACCCTCAAGTCCTTCTGGGCAGGGCTTCTCTGAGCCTGTTCACCCCCCAGCCTGTGTTGATACCTGGAGTTGCTCTTACCCAGGTGCAACCCCTTGCATTTGGTCTTATTAAACCGCATGATATTTCCATAGGCCCACTTCTCAAACTTGTCCAGGTCCCTCTGGATGGCATCTCATATTTCAGGATCTGCTCTTGAGGAGCATAACATGTGACTTCTCAGTCTGTCCAACACTTAAATTAGTCTTATTGAACTTCTGATCAGCACTGTTATATAAATATTAAATAATAACATTAAGGAGAAGGGAAAGAATTATTCAAATTGGACAGTAGCAATAAAACAACGACTAATACATTAAAGCTTAAAAAGTTAAATTTACATTATTTAATTCTGTAACTGTGTGATTTAACTCAGCAAATTGCTTAAGGGACCATTTTGCATGAAAAGTGCTGTAAAAGTGGAGCCTTATTGTCTCACATTTATTTTGAGTGTTACGAAAAGTTTTCAGAGGCAGCAAGTACAATGAAAGAGAGACTTTGCCTAGTGGAAGAAGTGGAATTTGGACAATGATAAACCCATGCATCCTCTATTTAGTGCAGGTTATTTAAGACAATGAACTGAATGTGACTTCTGCCTTAAGAAGTCTCAACATATTCACAGATGTCTGTGGGCATCACAGTGTGCTGGCTGTTTGTTTCATTCTGTGCATCTCCTCTTGGGCACATCAGGAAAAAGAGGCTCAGTCAGGTTCAGCACTACTCAAAGCCAGCCCAGTCTACTTCCATTCATCTGAGACATTTCCACAAAGAGTATGTTGGGTCTCTGAAAAGTTTCTTTCTTATGGTTTCTACAGTTACCTTGAAGAACAAAATTGTGTCCTTTAGTATGGGGAGTGATTGAGAACATTTTTGGGAATTAAAAGTATCAGCACTGGTAAAACTGGAAGCTGTAGCTCCAAGTGTGGTGCTCATCCCTTCCAGCTAGGAATCACTGTCACAGGTAGATACATAGATACACATTCCTTCACAAACCTTACATTAGTTTGCTCAGTGCCGTGGGTAATGTATGCACAGACACTTTTATCTCACTTCATTTGGCAAAATCCAGAGCTTTGGATTTCCCACCATTAGTGGCTTATTCTAAGATTAAAAAATCCTGACTTCAGAGAGGTTAAAGACAGGGCTTTTGGTTATTACCCTGTGTATTTCCCAGAAGGACCACTGAGGGGGAAGGAAAAAAATAGGGATGGGGAACAAATACTGCCTTGCTGCCTGTGTTTGTCCAGTGTCTAACCAGGTGGAATCCCAATCTCTCAGGATACTGCAGCTTTGAAGTGTAATATTGTTAATAATAAATAATAATGTGCTCAGGTTGTCTCTCCCTTTCCCCTGTGTAGTTTCTGGTCTGTAGTAAATTCACTTAAAATGAGAGTAAAAAATATTTCTGTCCAGGTATAAATGATGCTCTGATGCACAGAGTGCAGAACTATTGCCACCAAATGAATTTTTATCCCAGGTAGACTTTGGGCACTCAGAACTGTGCCTTGGGATGTCCATCCTTTCTTGAAAGTTATTGACTAGCCTCTCTCTTTCATAATAATCATGACATTGTTGTTTTTTGATCTGGAATGATTTTGAAATCTTGCAGGATCCTATATGCACTTTCAGTATATTATTCTGTCACTACAGGACTGTGTGCAGTCCAGCTCACAAAATCCCCAGTCTACAAGTGAGACAAAGCTGAACACATATTTTCTTTGATCTGTTAGTGTTTTGTATTCCTACAGATATTTTTAATAGATATCTCCTTTCTAATACAGCCCAACATTTCTGTATTCTTCATGCTTTCATGTAGGGAACTAATTGATTTATTAATATTTAGCAGCTAAAAATATCTCCTGTTTCTGGCTTAGCAGCAATACTTCTCTCTCTCCATGAAAACATACAGGACAAAACCACAAGCCTGCAGTATGCATTTTAACTTCCATATAACAGAGTCAATATTTGCTTTCAGTATGTTGTTCCTCTGATGAAAAAATGGAAAAGTACATAAGTGTCTTTGAACAGACTACTGTTTTAAAGAAGATTAAATCAATAGAGTCAAAACAGAATTAAAAGTTTAAAAAACAGTTTTGGTAATGGTTAATAAGATGACACATTTTAATTTTTTCTGCACTTCATTATTAGCTCTTTATTTTTATTTCTTTAACATCTCTAATCTTTATACCAAGAACAATATCAGGATATGAAGAATGAAGCTTCCTTAACAGGCTTAAGACTAGAGAGATATTCAGATGAGCTGTGCCTTGCTATAACAGCTTCCCTCAGCCCAGTGTGCAATAATCATCTTGCTAATCACAGAATATCATCTTTCATTTTAGGAAACTGCTCTCAGCACCTTGGGAAATTTCCTCTGAGTGAATCACAAAAAGTAATTTCATTTCTAAATTACAAATTAACAAATGACAATTAATTGAGCAAATAGCTAGCTCTATTACTGCCTCTCTTTTTGCTGCCTGTGGACCTCCTCCTGCTCAGGCCTCCCTGCTTTTCTCACCTTGGGATCCAGCTTGTTCACCATAACCAGCTGCAGCTTCTGTAATTTCCTTTCCTTGCTGCCTGAACATTTTCTACTCTCTTCACTCAGCAGAAGCTTTCTTCTCCTTGCTCTCTTCCCTAGCTGAAAGAAAGCACAGTGATGAGAAAGGGTGAGTGGTCTGCAGAAGTTTTTCTCCAGACCGTGGCTCGTTAAGATCCCACAAAAGGTTTTACAGCCACGTGGCTTCCAAGAGGCGACCTAATGCCTGCTGCTGGGTGCTATGGAATCATCTCTTCTAACTTGGTCCCTGCTGTCTGTTTTGTTGCTGACACCAGAGTAATGCTGAGATCTTCCTTTTTTGCCCAGCATCCCAAAAGCTGGGTGTTCCCACCCTATCAGTAACAGTGAGGAGCTTCTCAGAGTGGCCTGAGGGAGGCAATGACTAACAGAGTGCAATAAGCAGCAGCAGAAGTGGTGGGATTGCCTGACAGAAAAGTTGAGTGAAAAACACCACCTTAATTATGTTTGCTCAGTTGAAACCACAGATTTCCTTCAGCCCTTGCTCACTGTTTCAGTATCTTCTGGAGTTTGTGTTATTTTGAAGGTTTTGAGTTTCCAAAAGGTGTGTTCCCTCTGAGATTTTCCTTCTCTCAAAATTGATTCCAAGACCTTTCTACTAAACTTCTTCTGAAGTTTCTAGGACAAGCTGCCTTGAGAATAAGATGCAGTTGAAAAAACCACAAAGCAGTGAAAAAAAATTCAGGATGCCACATTAGTGAAGTTTACATCTATTTGGAGACCGAGCTAGAGGCTGTATCAGATATTAAACCTTCAGTTGATGCACCACCTTTGATCTCTGGCAAAAATAGTGGTGTTTTGACAATAGCAGATGGTGAACAACAAGAAGAAAAAAAAATCTAGTTTATTTTATTTTTGTCAGAGTAGTTATGGACAGAATTCATTCTGAGGAAGGAAAGAAATTGCATTCAGAGGCTTGTGTTAATTCCAAGTGAGCACATAAATCCAGTTTGGGGTTTGTATTTCACATGGAACTTTTCTCCTGAGATTAGATATTGGTAAATCTTGAACTGAAGCTTTGTACCCTGCTCAGACAGATTTTTTGCAGAAATGTAATTGAAGCCAGAGCACAGACACCCATGGGAAAGGAGAGAAGTAGAATTATAAATATAAAAAATACAGAAGGAGCCTAAGCGATGAGGAAAACGAGGTATTATGGGATTCTGGAATCACAGGAATGCACTAAGTAATGGAACATGCCCCCTGCTCTCAGAATTAGTTGCTTCATTAGCAACGGCTCTGCTCAGCCAGGGAAGTTAATTAAAGGCTGCAGCCAGGTGTGTACAGAGCAGGCAGATGCTGCACAGGGAGGCTGCTGCTGCTTCATGCAGGCTGGCAGAAGAGATTTTGTCCTCTTTCACTTCCATGTCTGTAGCAGCCATGTTCCTATACCTCCACCAAGGAGATGGCAATCGGTCCCTACACCAATTGCCTCACCCACAATGGCATGTGCCATGCTGTGCATTGTGCCACAGAGGGAGAGTCACTGATGCACAGGCACCATGCAAATGTGATGCCTTGGGTGCAGTGCCAAGCCCAGAAAGGCACAAGGTATGTTTCAGTTTTCTACGTGGACAACTGTGGCCAACGCAATGTTGGTGCAATTTCCCCAACTTCAGGACAATAAGGAAAAATTTAGTCCCAGTTATCTGCATTTTAGGCAAATAGGGTCAAATTAGGCTCCACTGCTCACAGTGCATGAAGACAGTGCTTTCCATGAACATACATGGGCGCATATAGACAAATGGAAATGTTTGATTAAAAATCTTGACTTTAGTTTACTAGTGGATCAATAAAATAGCTCTCCCAGCCTTTCTACTCTGGCTCTCTATGGGTCAGCAAAAGACCAGTAGCAGGTGGGAGAACTCAGCCTGTCAAGTGAATGAGTGAACGTCATGATTTTTATCCATCATTTTACCTGGGGTACGCTGAGGCTTAGAATCAAAGGACTCCCCAGATGAAAGGAGCAGAAAGAAAGCCAGAAAAAAATATCCAAAATCATAAAACAACCTCAGAACAACTAAACTTATTGTAGGATTTATAAAAATAAATAAATAATGTCTTTAGGGCTTTCAAGCTTTGCCACACTTCACTTGAGTGACTTGGTAGAGCTCAATTGTGAATGAATTAAAAGGGAAAAAAAATAAAAAAGAAAAAAATCCCAAGCCAGCAACTCTTGATATCTCAAGGGATTCCTCCAAAGCTGTCAGCACTGCACTACACTTGGCAGCATGCCCCACGTCTGGTTTGTTGGCTTTCCCATCATGCTCAGATGTTCCCTCAGCCACAGCAGGGAGCCAGATGCCTCTCCCTTTCTTCCTTGAAGCTGTCCCAAGCATGGGGCCTGGGCAAGAGTACTGCCACCTGCACCCTTGGGGAGCCCCAAGGCAGCCATGAAGTGCCTGCAGTGGCCTGAGCCCAGCTGTAGCTGCTCTACAGGGTGCAAGGGGGCCAAGCATTGGAAAAAAGAAAAGAGGGTGAATGTCTGTGTTGGGTAAAAGAATAGGAAAGCACAGTTAGTGTGGAAGGGAGACCTCCCAAAGAGGCAGAGAAGATGGATGGAGTCAGTCTTTGTTTCAGTGATCCAGTGCATGACTTGGAGTCCTGAATCATGAAGCTAGTGTTGGGTACACGGTGACTTTCAGTTTTTCTCACTCTGTATTATTTCCATTGAGAGATATTTTCAACCTTCAGACCAGCAGTGAGATGAAGGACTGGGCAAAACAGCACAGCAGCAGTCCTGGATGAATTCAGCAAGTGTTTTCCATTGAATGCAAGTTTGTTTTCCCAAATGTTTTGTCTGTATTTAAGATCCTTTTGGTGTTTGTTTTCTAGGAATATTGTAGCAAAGCATCTTTACCAGAATGAAAGCTCATGAAAAATGAATGTTGAGACACAATCTGCAAATATGCACTGAGAATAAATTTTCTGTTGTTCAAGCAATTGTAAAATTCATAATTTGCCTTATATTTTATTTTATAAATTACACAATCAGAGCACAGTAACAAGATGAAGTGAATTATGCATCTAACCAATATTGCATGCATTCTAAATACCCTCATCAAATTACTGGTGAACAATCTACAGGCTAAGAATTATTTGCTGCCAAAATGTATGGATCTTTTCAAATAACAAAATCATTACAGGAAATTCTTGTCTATTCTCAGAAAAATCTGTAAATAGAGAGAGAGAGAGAGTGAAAATGAAGAAAAAAAAAAAAAGACATTAATTGTTCTCAACTCAATCCAGCTCTGTAATTGATCATCCATGTGATTAAAAAGCTGTCAAGGACAGGCTCTTGAGGATGGAGTACCTGGTGCAGAGATCAAACTGTGACAAAATCAGAGACTTCATTTGGACAATGACATGGAGAACCAACATGCCCAAACCTAATTTTGGTGTGAAGAGCTTCCTGTAGGGAGAAAATCAGAGTTTTTAGCAAAGATCTGCAAGGCTTCCTCAAGTTCTGCCTCCTTCTTGGGAAAAATAAAACACAATTGCATAGAAACCTTTGCAAATAATGTCCTTTGGAATCTCACCTCATCCTGGGTAAACCAGCTTCCATCTTCGCTGAGCCAGGGAGATACTGTTTGAATCTTCAGTTGAGTTGGTGACCCAGCACTGGGGTAAGGGGGCAAGAAGGTCTTAGTGCTGTTTCCCTCTCTACTTTGAAACATGAGCAAGTAATTTCACCATTCAGTACTGTTTTTCTAATTTCTCCTGTTTCATTGTTTGCTGCAGAAATTAGAATTTAGATGGGCTAAGGGCTGCTTCTTTCTGTGGTGCAAAAGACCACACACCAGGGCTCATTCTCACCTGAGCATCCCTAGACCAAGACACCAAGACAAGATTCTTATTTAGTTAACGGACAGAGGCACCTCCAGAAGAAGACTGACCCCACCTTTCTAAAACATGTATCACAGAACGGGCTGGTTTGCTGTTGAGAGCTGTAGAGAGAGAACCTTTTCAATAAGCACAGCATAGGTGCTTCACTTTTGGGTGGCTGAAAATCAGCTGAATTTCTTTCTCCAGATTCACACAGCACCTTTCACAATGCAGCCCAGATCTGCCTTGAGACCTGTAAACATTACTACAGATTATAATCAATGAGAGAAAACTTAATTAAAAATTTCCCATGGGGACTGCCTTCTATTCTAGATGTTCAAAGCTTTTAATTTAAAGAACAGAATGTTTGAATCTTCCCATTACATCGGTAAAGTAGATAATCACCCTTAAAATTTCTTCTAGCATGAAAATTCAGGCAGAGAAAGACAGAAAGTGGATAGAAACACAGGCGCTAATTCTGCCTTCACATCCCAAAAAGCACACTTAACAAAGATACAATAAAACCAGATAATAAAATAAGGCAGATAAATGGCTTGTAAGAGGAAGACAACCTCTTGAAGTAAGTTGGAATATGTTTTCAGAAGTGTTGCTCTACAAGAAAGGAAGGGAAACTTGGTTTTGTGCTATTGTGCTCACAGGCTGGTGGCTCTTCATTAAACTCAGGAAACCCACAAAGAGGTGTGGTCACTTGGTTCCTATTCCTATTCCTATTCCTATTCCTATTCCTATTTCTCTGTCCTTTCCTGCACAAACACTGTGGCTTCTCCCTGAAATGAGCTCACTGCAGGTGCTGCCATGCCATCCTAAGGGAAGCGTGGACATGTTCTGCTTTCTGGGTCCACCTGGCAGAATCCACTGCGAAACAGGGATGCCTCCAAGGGAGATGGAGATACCCGAGTCAGCACTGGACACTGCTGTCAGTGTCCATGGCCCCTTTCCAAACCCTCACTCAAGGCTGCAACTGGCTGCCAAATTTGAAACCAGTGTGCAAGAGAACTCACTATTAGTCAGGCACGTGGATCTGAGCTGATCTTTTCTTCCTTTAAAGAACAATCCCACATTTCATGTCCACAGTGCAAAATTATATCTGACATGTAAGTTAAAAACCAAGCCTTACTCCAGGAAATGGAATCAAACAGCAGGGCATTTCATTTGACAGAATGGATATTTCTAGTTTTAATATTACATTAACTTTTCCTCTCCATGCCTCTCATGGATTTTTCATTCCTAGGCAGCAGTGCCTGACTTCTAACCAGAGTTGTCAATCTGACCAGGATTTCAACAGTTCCCTCAGGTTCAGAGAGGGTTCCTGGAGAGCTGACATCAGCTCGCTCTTTTTGTCCACACCTTGTTTCACTTGTTCCAGATGAGAAACTTTGATCTTTGAGGGATTGGAATGACCCCATTAGGTAGAGGTGATATAGGATTAAATTGCCAATAACCACAACAGCCTAGAAGGCTGCTGCCCTCCAACTAACACAGCTTTTAATATCAGCTCCACACAGCTGCAATATCACCTGAGGTCTGGGGCCCTGGTAATGCACTCCCAGATTGTGAATCATCTTGGTCTTGCATCTTCCTAGTTCAGCTTACAGGCAAATATCATTGTCTAGTACACAGCAGGCAGTCTACTACACAGTAGTCTAGACAAAACCTCACACCCTTGTTTTCCCCTGTGACTCCTGAAAACTGTGCTGTCACAAGGAGAACATCTAGTAGGAACTTCTTAAGTGTCAGCATCACAGTGCTAAGCAATTGTGAGGTTTTATACTTATCAGAAGGTGATTAGCTATAATATGAATAATACAATGTGATTAGCTATAATATGAATAATACAATACCTATCCTAGACACCCTGGATGACAACTCTGAGTAATTACTCCAGCATGATGCAGTAAAGTGCTCTAGCTAAATGCCTAAGTGCTACATAACGACCATTTTTAATTAAAGTAACCAAGTATCTTTAATGTTGGGTAAAAGTACTGTAAATTTGAGAATGCTGTAAACATTTTAGACATCGGATAAAGACTGGTCTTTGGTCAGTGACAAAGAATGGAAAAATTAGCATGACAAGCAAATTTCAGGGACACAATCACACCTAAAACCAGGAAGGTTTTGTGGAAACTGCATCAGAAGATTCACAAGCCCCACTGACCAGGATGACCAGAGTACCTCTGCTAGAGAGCTAGATCCCCAGAACCTGTGTAGACCTTCCCTACACTGCCAATGCCATGTTATTTGATGCTGCCAGGACAGAGAAAGGAGACCTTCATGCTAATAAAAATCAGCTCCATGATGTATTGACACACATCAGATAAGTCCTAGCCAGCACTGATCTCAGATCCCTTAATATGACAGATTGTAGTAATTTAATAATGTACCAGTAGATGCTTTTCTATCAAGCCTAGTTGCTGAATTCCAATGTCCGAAATGATACAGAGTGTTTTCCATCGGATTCTTTTTATTTTTGACAAAGAGCAAAGTCAAGAAAAATGCCTTCTAACTGCCTCTGCCAAAAGAGGGAAAGAATTGACACCTGCACATACTGTCTGTGGCTTTAGGGATTAAATTCATGCTCCATCTGGGTTTTGCAACATGAGAATACTTCCTCCCTCCTAAGAAACTCACATGACCTCTCTGTCTTGCCCACAACTCACCAACTGATTTGAAATGAATGCCACTTGAAATCATCGCAGCATGTTTCTTCAAATAATGTATCCTGCCTGTACAAAGCTCATCCACCACATTCTGCCGGCTCTTGCACCCCTCTTGAAGAGCTTCATCTGCCGCGACATTTACAGTGAATCAAGTTTTCTTGAGCATTACTCAAATTTCCTTTATGTCTCCTTACATATTTTCCCTTTGCATCCTTGGACTACCTGCAGTTATGGAGGCTGATTTCTCTGCAGATCAAAACTCTGAGCTGGTCCTGTGGAGACCATTAGGCTCACTTTTAAGTAACCACTTTAGGCATCTGAGCAGTAAAGTGTGTTCAGCCACCAGACATTACTCTGGGCTCTGGGAATTCCTGTCACCTTTGTTAATGCAGCTGTTTTTTTAATTGTGCCCAGCGGGGTGGGTTGTTCAGTGCTTCTGCATTGTCCATTCATGTTTTGAATGTATTTTGCATACCATGAATCCTACAGAAAACACATTTTTAATCCAAACTAGTTAATCTTACCATGTTTAATATCTTTGAAACATAGAATGGCTTGGGTTGGAAGGGCCTTAAAGATCCTCTCGTTCCAACCTTCCAGCTGGAATAAGGGACACCTTTCACTAGACCATGTTGCTCAGAGCCCCTTTCAACCTGTCCTTGAGGATTTCCAGGGATGGAAATTTACCTGTATTTTTTAATTTTAAAAAAAAAAGTGGATTAATTGCATTAATAATTCTTACTCCTTCCAAATCATTGAGGGGAATTGGTCTCTCTACAGTAAAATCACCAGCTGACTTGACCTCTAGTATTATTCCAATTTGGTTCTTACTACCATTTCTTTGTCCTTGCAGCTATGCAGCAGTTCCTTTTTATCCCTTCAGAATTTCCACAAAGGCAAGTCCTCTTGAAAATTCATGTCCCTACTTGTTTTGAAGAAATTGGGCTGTAATTAAGTGAAGTTGCATTACTTACAAAGTTGTCATTTGCAACACCAAATACATAAAAGCAAGGGAAATGCATCATTAAGGACATAAATCTTCTCTTCTACCCACCTAATAAATAAACAAACATATTATTCTTATCAGGTACAAAGTACAGCACACTTCATCAAACTCCAGAAACATAAACCGCCACCTATTCTTTCAACAGCAGCATTACAATGAAGTGCAAAGCTTTCCCTTAAAAAAAAGTCCTAAACTCTGGATTCTTACAATGGCATAAATCAGCATAGCTCTCTTGGCTTCAGAGATTGAGTTGTTCAACATTTGTTGAAAATGTGACACATTATATGTGAAGTTCTTTGTTCTGCGCCATAATTCTCTTTCTCATTTGGAGCTAATATTCTCCTTTGACTCCTATGCGTTGTGGACATGTAGGATCCTATTTCTAAATCAAAACTGATGTCTTCCTAAAGATGTATTCTACATCACACCTGAATTAATTCAGGGCATTTTAAATGGCTGATCTGTCTCCAACACCTTACTTGTTCCTTTTCACTTTGTAGTGCGTGAAGGTTTTTGAAGAGCTCAATATGATCAGAGGGACTGTGGTTAGAAGGCTGCAGGTTGAATCACACTGTCACAGGGTGTAAAGGAGCAGAGAGTTTTGTGGGGTGTTTTCCAAGTGTGTCTTCTGTCCTAGCTGCAGTTCCTACATTCTAGTGACGTTCATCTACCACTTTTTGATTCCTCTCCCTTTGTACAAAGGGCCATGTCTCCACTATTAATCCATGGCTCATCTACTTTCTGGCCCTGGTGCCAATAATAACCTGAAGTTTGACCTCAAAGCCACACTGTGCCTTAGAAACACAAACAACAGGTTTCAGAAACTTACTGTAAAATGGAATAGAGCAGATTTTTCTCCTGTGATCCCAAATTGCTCAGAGACCATAGTTTTGAGGAGACAATCCTGAATTTGCTCCCACCTAAATCTCTGTAGCTTGACCAGAGGACAGGGCAAGCTGGTAAACGGATGTTGTGGGTGGTGGGTGACCTTGGGAAGAGCCTTGGGCTGCTGCTGGACTGAGAGTGATGGCATGCCAAGAGGCACAAGAGGCAAGGCTAGTGCAAACACCTGATCACTCTGGAGCTCAGTGTGGTGGATACTTATGAAAGAAGAAAATGCCTCATTCTCTGTTTCCACAGCTACAGTCAGGCAGACTGACCCAACAATTTGCTCTCATCGCTGCTGCTTGAATTCTTTGTATCCTTCCTCTCTTTTGACTCAGTGAAATCATTTCCCATGGTGCAGTTGTCAGTGCTGGACCCACATGGATACACCTGCAAATTCAGGGGTTTCTGCTTTAGGGGACAGACAGTTATTGTTGGTACTGGGACAATACAGGGCCCAGGCCTCTCTGGCTAGCTGACTGTCTTCAGAGACCTTTTCTGGTTGAGGATATGACCATGGCCAATTGAGTGAGAGATTATATAACCACAAAACAAGCAACATTTCCAAAATAAAGTTGATGCTTGTGCTAAGTTCCTCAGAAAGTTCATGGATATATACCCCACCTTTCTTACATCCATTTGGATGTATGCAAATTGCTTGGTGGAGAAACCTTTGGATACAAATGGCAAAATATATTCTCAGTCCAGGCAGCTCACAACTAAAGAATTCACATAACAAATTAAAACAAGTGAAAGAGCATGAAGACATAGTTTAAAAACTCCAGTGGCTATAATTTTTAATCTCAGTAACAGACAATTACTATATTTCTTAAATCCAACATCATAAAGTTGAGTAAGTCTGAGCCAGAACTCATAATTAAGACAGAACTTCAAAATTCAACAGTTAATCACAGAATATTAGAGGAAAGATACTGAGAGGAATAGTCCAAGATGTAAATGTCTTTACTTCTTCCATGCCAGGATGTGGGTTTGCGAACTGGTCAAAGAAGTCCTGTTGGAAAGATTTTGGGGAGACACAGGGCAGCACAAGGCTCTTAACAGATCTCCTTATAGATTCAAAGATTACTTGAGAAACTGAGATTCAGCTACTGATTAACTTCTCCTGAAGAATGTGTTACAGGGCTTTGATTGGGATATTCCCAGCAAAATCTCACTGCTACAGCAAATATATCAAAAGTGTAAGCTGTGCTCTGGACTCGTACACACTGACCATGTTTCAGCTGGTGGTCTCTGATCAAATCTGCATACAGGCTGGAAATGGACCTAGCCCTTCACTCCTCTATTCCTCTTTGTTTTTCCTGCCTCCTGATAGCTGTTTGCACACTTTATAAACCAGGCTGACAGTGTTATTTTTTAATCAGCGTCATTTTGAGTTTCAGGTTTCAAGTAAATCAAAAAGCAGGGAAATGGTGGACTTGTGCTTAAAAAAGATTCTGACAACTCCTAGGGATTAAATCCATGAACATTCAAAGAGGTCTGGATGCTCATCATAATGGTGCCTTTTTAAAATTTATACTCATTATAAAAATAAATTAAAACAAAACAATAGGACAACTGTGGTTGCTGAACGTTTTGGATTTTAATGAGATTTGGAGCAAAGAAACCACTACAAAACAGGTGTTAAAGAACAATAACTGCAAAATCCTATAAAACAAAGTAAACAACCAGTGTGACTTCAGGTTTCATTTACACATGGGAAAGACAGACTTGAAGAGTGTCATTTAATTAGAATTTTGATTATTAATACAATGTGACGTTAACAGCATTATTAGAGGAGACCCATGCAGGGTTGAGCTGATTAATGGAGTTGACTAGCCCATTGAGAGCTGAAAGTTGCCTGACAATTCAGCCCATTAATTAGCAAGATGCCACATTTCCTCCCACCGGGCTCTGCTCCATTGAACTCACAAAAGCTTGCAGCTCCTTCTTTGAGTGTTTTCAGATTTTCTTCTAGGAAGTTTTCCTTCTTCCTAAGAGCATCCATGTCAAGTCATATCAAGAGCTATATTGCCACTGAAAAGGCACCAGCAGCAGGACTCAAGGGGATTTTGTAACAACCACTTAAGTATATATCCTTAGCATGTTCTCAGTTCACAGGATCTCATTGCTTTCGCAGCCTGTGCAAACTTCGAGCATCCATTATTAACTCCCACAAAGAATCCCACTGCTTACTCATCCTTTCTTTGAAGAACCAGCTGCTGCACCCATGTCACTTGCAATTTTCATTTTTTTTTACCTCACAGAAACAGAGGGTGGAAGGCTGCTGTGATTAGGTTGGTCATTTGGAGTTTTAACTTTCTAAGAAGAATATTCACATCAACAGAATGTCCTAAGAATCAGGAAGCTGCTAAATTGGCATAAAACTCCCTTTGATTCAGTAGTTACATCAAAGATATAAACCCTTATTTATGAAAGTTGCTTGTCATCAAACAGACTACATCTATCACAGAAAAGCAACTGTGCCTTAGCATCTTCTACAGGGTGATCCCAAGACATACAGGAAAATTATGATTTCCTCTTAGATTGCATAGGAAAGTTCTATAATGATATAAAAATTAAAATTGAAACTGCCAAGCGTATTTTCAATGTCTCAACAGAGAAAACTGTCAAAAATAAACAAACAACACGAGACTAGAAGAGAAATTAGATTTTCTGGATGAGGTTTGGAAACTGCTTACTTTATTTTCAAAACCAGCACAACACAAAGACTAGAAAATAATACAGAACGAAAGAAAATTAATTGGGCCCATATACCTTTTTTGTACATGCACAGGATGAAGCTGTCTTGAAATCTTACTCTACACATACAGAACAACAAGCATTCTTTTCTATTTTGCAAGGCTGATGCATGCTTACACAAGCTGCAAATCAAACCAAAATTCTTCATAAACATGCTCTGAATGGACATTGATTTCAGCTGCATAAAGCACTGGGATTTACAAAACCCAGCTTTTCCTTTCTAGAAAGTTCTTAAATTCCGCAAAGCAATCAGCAGAACTGGTGAAGGGAAATGAAAACCAGCGGGAGGACTGTGGAGAAGTGTAAGGGATAAGTCTGTCTATGAAAAGGCAGCTGAAGAAAAGCCACCCAGTCTGAAGAGCATTCTGTATATGCTCTTTGTATATTTTCTTCTCTCTGTATATGTATGATGCCTTCAAAAGTGGCTAAGTGACAACAGAGATCCAGTGAACCTCCACAGGAACATGTCCACGCAGAACTGAAACAGGATAATTTCCCACAGAATGGGTTTTTCCTATTTGTTGGCTCTTCTATCCCAAGAGTGGGTACAGATGTACAAATCTCATGTTCCATGTTTAGAAGGGTTCAGACCCATGATCGCACTGTCAGATGTAGCTGCTTTGTCAGCTGCAAACCCAACCGACTTCAAACCAAATTTGCTGCTCTGCAGAGTGGCACTGATTACACTGATGAGTGGGACAGTCCCAAATGATCCAGAGCTGTGAGACCCCTGGATGTGCTACAGGGACAGCCCCAGCTGTAATGTGAGGGTCTTACAATAAGAAGTCTGGGTGTAGCCCTTACCCTACTGTGTGCCAAGCAAAGACTCAGAGCTACAATCTCAATCCATCTTGAACCACTACTTTCACCAGTCTGGATAAGGCTCCTACCCTCCAGACAATGTGATGGCATTTAGACTCCCGAATCACTTAATGCTTCATTTCCTAAGGCGTTTTAGGTGCACACAGGTGAAGGTAGGCATGAACTTAGAGTTTTGTAAAACACCTAAAGAGACTAAGGGTGATTGCAGTGGGGTGTAAGCACTTAATTTACACTTTTGAGAGCACCATTAGGCAGCAGTGTGTATTTTTATACTGTGGGAATTTGGGTTTGGAGTGCAATGGAGCACATGGTTGATGGGAAATCGTGTCATCTGTAAGAAATTCACTGCATTTTCCTTTGCTCATAATACTCATGCAAATAGAAAAGAAATGCAGGTACCTGGCCCCTACCCCTTTCTACTGTATATGCCTGATTACTCCTTTGTTTCTTTCTTTCATCATCTAGCAAATGAAATCCACACAAATGGAAGGAATTTCAACACCCTTTAATTCTTCACAAGCCTTTAAACACAGGCCTCTCAATTTTCAAAGCTCCTTTTCCTTCAATAATACCGAGATTTTTTATAGTAAGTTTCTTCACTAGTGCTTTCAAGGCTCTTCCTGAGTTTAAATAGCTCATTGCTATTTTATATATGGAGAAACTGAGGCATAGAGTTGATAGGAATGTGTACATTTGTTAATCAGACCAAAACTGAGAAAGATGCTCAGGATTTCCAGTCCAGTGCCCTGGGCTAAATTTTACTTACCTTAATTTCAGTAAATTCTCACATAGTCTGACAGATGTAGTACATGTCACAAATAAACAGGTTTTCAAAAGATTTTTTATAAGAATTTGTTGCTCAGGTTTCTACCTCAGTAAGAGAGACTTGTGAGCATACTAAAGACAAAGCCACAGTTTAAAAAAAAAAGTTGATCACAGCGAGGAAAGGCAACTTTAAGAGAAAGAAGACCAGCAGCAGCTTCAGCATATACAGACTGAAGTCCCTGATGAGGTCTCCTGCATCTACTGTCTTCATTCCAAGCCAGGTGAAATTTGAAAGCCAAAGGAATACCAAGACACACTATAAAAGCAGCTGGTAGCTCCTAAGGATATTTTATGGGTAGACAGGTTATGTACTGCATAAGGGGTTGTCGGCGATGGATAGCAGAAGGGAAGATATCAGAGAATTTCTTGGTTGTTTCTTTGTTTATGGCTGAGTGTTTTTAAGTTAAGACAACTTTTGAAAGCTAACTGATAGCTGAAAAGCAGACTGTTGTAGGGAGCCATAAGGATAAATTTTCTTTATAGCAATGATAACTCTCTGGTAGAGCAGGGAAAACCCTCTTATATTTTAATTGAAAGTGAATTCTAGACTATATGTCATGTCTTAGCTTGTCTAACCCTTCAAAGCGACAATATGAACTTCAAGCTGATGATCCCTTCCCCCTGTGTGAACAGAGAAATTAATGAGAAAACAAATGTGATTTCCATCATTTTTAGTGCACTACAAAGTAATGATTTATAGAGAAGTGAAAGATGAGATGTCTATAGTCTAGATAACTAGAATCCTGAAATAGCAGAGATGAGAGCGAGTGCAGCAATTTTCCACTGATAAGCTACAGACGCAAACAAAGGTCTTGGGTTCGGGTCTCTTTGGAGGCTTCAGATTCTGAGTTCTATCCAGCTGGTGGACAACCTAAAATGGAAGAAGGTATTGTGAATATGTATACCATACTCAGTGTAGATTGATTTGTCGTGTCATAAATGAGGGAACAAGCCACAACATGGAAGGTAGCAACTAAAGTCTTATGGTTCTTCTCTTCTTTGGGTTGTTTTTAGTCCTAGTTTGCTCTTGGGATAAGACTGAAGGCTCATAACAGGATCTGCCTTCAGGTGTATCCATACACAATAATTCTGCATATATGTTTCCAGCTCTGACCAGCTTTGGTAAGTCTAGAGGTAATAAAGAACCAGTTCCATACCTGCTTTTGAAAGTACACTTGATTGCAGCAGACCTTGGAAGTTCTTTTCTGCAGGAAGACTTGGAGGTCAGGCATAACCTGGCTTCAGAAAGGACGTAGGACAGATCTAAATTCCCAAGTGCAAAACCTCAGTTGCAGCTCATGGTTTCGTCACTATGAGTTATGAAAACAAAAGTCAAAAACAGGTGATGATAAATTCTGTCCTTTCAGAATGATGGCTTTTCCTTTATCCTTGCTAAAGAGAAGGTTTTGCCTAAGAGGGTCCTGTCCAAAGAGGCCTCTTGTACTTCCCTGCCTCTCTAATAAAGGCAGAGCTTGTCTGTCCTTCCGAGACCTCCTGTTTAGAATTCTCCAAAATCCATCAGAGCAAAAAAAAACCCCTCCTTATCAAAGTGAGTAGAAAACAACAAGAGAGCAAAACAAATTGCTGATCCTAACTCACTCCTCAGAATGTATGGAAGGCTACTCCTTCTTTGTAGCCCCTGTCCCTTTCTTATAATGCTTGTGATCACTGATTTATTTGACAGATTTTTTTTTTACATGGATCACAATAGATGCTACAATGAAAAGTGTCTGTGGCTTGTTGAAAGATCTGGATATTATTGCTAAAGGGTCAGGAATTGTGGTAATGGTACCTTTAGAACACACTTGGTCACGAAGCAATGTGCTTATTTGGATGATATCAGCTAAATTGTGCTTGTGGCTCTTTCCAAGGGTGACTGAATCCTAAAGCCAGCTGAAATTCAATGTGACATTTTCTGGTTTTGAAAAACTCATTTTTTACTATTCTGTATGAGACCATACTTTCCAACCTAGTGCTTCACTGGTTTGGGCAGTGCAGGGGCCTTCTCTCCACTGAACTGATGCAATTAAGGCAGAGGGAGGAAGCACTCTGTGGCAGTTTTCCTTAAAACTATTCATGACCTTCTCCATGGAATACTGAGTGATGAAAATGCTTGTCTTCTCACTCCCTGCTACCGTAACTGTTCTTAAAAAGGGTGTTCATGAACTTTTCCTCTCCCTTCCTCTCCTGAGTCACTTTGGGCCAGCAGTTTAGTCTTTGATGGAGAAACATTGAATATTAAAAAAAAAAGGCAAGGCATGTTTCTGCACAGGCAAAGGGTCTGCAACCTTGGCCCAGGAATATATTACTCCATTGAATACTGTCACCAATAGCAGTGGTGAAAACTGTGAGAGAGCAGCTTTAGTGGGTGCCTGGCATGCAGCCAGGTTCAACCCACTACAGCACTGTTAAATCTCTCCTGAAAGGGAGGAGAAAGCTGTGCTGTATATTTGCATGTGAGGTGCAAAGACTTGGATTGCATGACCTCCTGTGCGGAAAAAGCACAGAAAAAAAACAACCATAAGAAATCCTCTAGGAAATGCTGAACCACATAATTAATTTGAACCTGGCACCAAGAATGTGTTCTGCATTTTCCCAGCTTTCCATTGTGTCAGTGGGGATTTTCCTTCCCCAGAGCAGGCAGCACATTAGAGACAGGATGGCTGAACCTGCATGGGTGCCCATTTTCTCAAAAAGCTTTGTAGATTTTGAGACAACATATCTCCTTCAATTCCTGTACTAGTGAAAAAATACCTAATGTGCACCTTGTCTTCCAAGATGACCATTCCCTTCACAGATCTTTCTCTTTTTTGATTGTACTGTCACAAGGGAGATAATATATTCTCACTTCATCACATTCTCTGCAACAGTAATACTGAAACTCAGGGATGGATTATTGTCTACCTCATGTCGATCCTGCCTACTCTTGAGACCCTAATCCTATGGATGAGCATCTCAGTTATCTTTTCTTTAATCAAATACTGCTATTTTTAGCATGGACACCTTATAACAAAGGTAATGATAGTAGCATTTTAATTTTTTTTAAACAGCACTGGTAACAGCTTAGAGATTTAAGCTTTACTGCTGATAAAGAATCAAGTGCAATAGTGGTAAGGAGGAAACAAGGGAAAAATTCAGGAAAGGGTTTATGACTGTAGAGAAAAACAATACAAGCAGAAGAATCCTTCGGGGCTGTGGGGTTGAGTGGTTATTTTTCTGGAGGGGATATTGCTATTTAGATTCTGTGAAATTTGTAATGTCTTTTAAGTATAGAATAATGTAATGGGTTGTGGGGAAGACTAGAAAGAGAGAAAGCAGATGGTTGTTGAAAAGACAGTTTGGGAAAAGAGGGAGAAATTAAAAGAGAAAAGTGATAATAAAAGTAATAAAGGGACAGTACTTTTTCCCTAAAATACATGAAACATGCATATTTTATGCCTTTGTGTCTATGCAAGGGCCTGTGTTTGGAGCGAAAAAGTGCATGTACGTTTTCTGGCACATCTGAAATACCTTCAATTATCTGGGCCAGTAGGCAAAATAGATAGTATAAGGTTTATTTAAATTAAATAAATATGAAGTTTGATTAATTAAATATGAAGATAAATAATACACATTGTGCAATAGCCCTTGAATTTGCTTTAACATGAAATACAATTTATTTTGCATCCAGTTATTTTTTCCTGTTATAGCTGCAGGTTTTTATTCTTCATAACACAGAACCCATTGCAGGAATTGTCAGGAGATAGATACAAGGCTTTTAACTGAGAAGAAAATTAGGAAACTGTAATCCTGCTATCTCAATCTGTGACCGATTGCTACTAGTACCTTAATTCCACTTAAATTTTTCAGTAGTTGAATAGACTGAAAGATAGCCATATCAGTGCCACAGTCAAGCTAAATGTTAAGACACAATTGATGTTTCTGGACTGTGACATTTGTGTCAAAGTCAGCACTTCAGGATGACTGCTGATGGAAGAGGTGACACTGCATTTAGCAATGCATGTCTTTCTCCTCCTGTAGTCATCAGGTTGCTTTAGTTTTAGTTGTGTCTGTTATTGGTCTCGGAGCTCTGTTCTGCAAGGTGGACAGATTGCAAGGCAAGGACAAGAAATTATAGCTGTCAGCATCTAAATAAATGTCAGGCGGTAGAATTGCCCATTGGATTCCTGATGTCTGGTTTTCTACTAAAGTGCCTTAGAAAACTGGGGCTCTTATGAATGCACCTGTTTTTTCCCATGGCTCTGAAAACAGGCACATGAGCAGTGAATACTGAAGTGAAACAGTCCCTTACATCTTTAACCTGCTATGATCAATCTCTTTCACTCAAATCTCAAGAAAAAGTTGTCTGTAAGGTATTAACATCTTGATTTGACATCATCAAAGTGGTGCAGGCAAAGAATTTGGTATTTGTTTTTTACTTCAATATTCCTTTGACCTCAGACATAGGTCAAAGCTCTCAATTATTTTTTAGAGTTCAGAATGTGTCAGTAAAAGAAAAGAAACCCACAGGCTGCAGGTTTTCTTCAAGTAAATCAAAAGCACTAGTAATTGCCTTTCATATTTTATTTCAGAAAAATAGTATATTCATGACTCAGTATGGTGCTGTAGACAAGTTAATATTAAGGGAAACATAGAGGAAGCTACAAGAACACTGAGAGAAGAAGGCATCTGGGAAGAGCTTTTTCTTTCTCTAATGAAGAGAAAAAGATAGTAATGCCTTTAGATGAGGTTCCTAAACAGATGTGTGCAGAGCTGTATGCAAACTACTTCAAAGTAGGACACAGATGTTGTCTGAATAATTTTCCCAACACTTTTCAATATATGTGCATGGCAAGCTAGGAGTTGCTGTAGTTATCACTGCCAGTGGTGATGCCAGAAATGTTCAGTCTGGAAATTTCTGACTCCGAACTGAGACTGATGTCCAGGAATGAAGGGGAATATTACTGCTCTTAAGGTAACATTGTGCCTGTTACCTTTTGGCATATCTTATATTCATACAAGGCAATTGACCAAATACTGACCAAGCCAGAAGCCTTGGAGGGATTGAGCTGTATCTCCACTCTTAACATGAAGGCTTATCAGAGCAAGTAATTCTACTCAAGTTTGGATTAAATTTCTCTGCATCAGCATTTCAACTATGTATTTTTACAGAAATGAACCATCCAGCTGAAAGTCATTTATTCTGTATAAACAGTGTGTCTTCCAAAAGAAGAGACTTGAAGCTTTTATAATTAATTAAGTCTCCCAGTTGCTCCAAGGGATTTAATGTATTGAGTCAGGATGTATGTGTATGTAGTGATTACAAAGATGCTTTGAGCGGGATAAGCTGCACAGAACCACAGCTAGATGCAAATATCAATTATGCTTTTTGCCTGCCCTCCCCCAATGTTTCTCTACACACTTCCATCCCAGAACTGCAATATTTGCTATTCATATCTGCAAAAAAAGACATCCAAATAAATATACTTACCTCAGAAAAGACTCACACAGTACACTAAGTCCATGGAAAAATAAAGCAGTTTTGGGTATGGAGGAGTCAACTACAGTATGCCATTTTTTTCATATGCAAAAAAGGTCTTTGTTCCACATTGTACATCTTTGTTCATGGGCATTTTAATTGTCCCCCAGTCACATTGACTTCTCTTGAAAGAGGTCCTCCTCCCTCAGTCATTCAATCTCTTGAGTACTCAACCCAGGCATTGTGTTCCCTGAGCCACTGATTCTCTTTACACTTAATCCCTCTAATGAAGTAGGGAGTCAATCTTTTGTCCCAAGTAACAAGTGAAAGGACAAAGGGAGATGGCCTCAAGTTGCAGCAGAGAAGGTTTAGATTGGATATTAGGAAAAATTTCTTCAACAAAATGATTGTCAAGTGTTGGAACAGGTTGTTCAAGGAAGTGGTCGAGTCACCATCACTGGAGGTATTTAGAAGACGTGAAGATGTGGTGCTTAGTGACATGGTTTAGTGATGGATTTAATAGTACTGGGATAACAGTTTGACTTAAAGATCTTAAAGGTTCTTTCCAACCTAAATGATTCTATGATTCTACCTAGAAACTTGTGCATCTGAATCATTGCTTCTGGATGACCAAACTCTTGTCTTTAAACCTACAACAGACAGATTATTTTTACATCCTTCAGTAAATTGTTCCTATGATCACAATGATCTGAAGGTATTCCTGATTTCTAAGCTGAATTTTTCTAGCTTTAGTCAGTGTCATGGTTTTGATGCCTAGACAGGCTACCAGGAACAGAGACTAGAGAGTGTTAAAGGAATAAAGAGGGTATTTATTAAAACACCTTCAAAGGATACAGGTTGGGCAGTACAAGAGCCCAGGCATGGCTACCCAAGATGGACTAGATTGCTTTCTTCAATTTGCTGTTGTTTACACTTTTTGGGCTCGAAGCTGCAATGGTGTCCTTGGTTCTCAGACTGAAAAAGGATTGTTTTGTCTAACTAAATTGTGAAACACTTTATAAGAAGTTCAGAGTTATACACTAAGACAGTGTAGAATCTGAAAAATATTAAAACTTAAGGCATCAGTTTAACCCCAGCCAGCAACCAA
>WBNO01011431.1:0-14402 GCA_013400575.1 Peucedramus taeniatus
CTATACTTCTTTGTCTTTTATTTAATCTAAAATACAGGTAGATACCACATTATTACTGATCTCTGCACCCTGTCATATCCCCAGATGAAGTTATATCCTAGGAAGTCTTTGCAAAATAGGTTTTTAATCTTTTCTAATTCCTGTTCTGCTCTTGGCTAGTTAGAAAGTAGTAATGAAAAAAATCTGCATACGTTTCAAAATTGCTTCCATGCTGCATTTCAGCAAAACTTATATTCATTAATTTTTTTTCTTTCTTCAATAGTAAGGACAGAATCTCAAGTCTCAAAGATATTTCAGAGGAGGCCGAGATTCAAAGGATTTTTTTAGCTGGCAATAAGTAGATAGACAGAGAGGGTAAAACCAGGATGAAAACCTTTAAATAATTAATTGTAAAAATTGGAAGAAGAGAAGAAAAAATAGGAAAAGAAGAGGGAGAGAGAACAAAGGAAGAAGGGATGCAGAGAGAGGGAGGAGGAAGGAAGGAAGGAAGGATCACATGATTATTATTTGTCTTAATTGCTTATTTTCTGCTCAGAAAAAACAACTTTCAATGATTTTCATCCCCAGATTTTTTCCAGAATATTGGAGTCTGCTGCTATTTTTCAACACAAGACTGAAAAACTTTTTCAGCAACATTTGCTTGTTGCCTCTGCAAGAAGGTTGTGAGTCCCAGCTAAAGTTTTTCTAATGCCCTAGTTTTTCCTCATTTAGTGACTCCTTTTCTGGCAAAAAAAAATTTAATAATGTTATAGGATGTATGATTAAAGATTCTTCTCCACAAGCATGAAAAGCAATAGCAAACAGTGAAATCCTCATAACCTAACCAGAGAAACAAGAAGGCTGGTTCTGCTCCTCCTGACAGCTTCATGAGTCAGTAATGACCCCCGTTACCATGAGTAAATGGAAGAGGTTCTTCAGATCACATGAAAAGCTGAGAAGAGTTACTGCCTAGTGGTATGGGTCACATCATAAGATGCAGGAGAAGTTATTTTGGGATTGTTCAGGACATCTGGGATGTTTAGAAGAAGAATCAAAAGCAGGGAAAAGGACGCATCAAGGATGTTCTTTGGAGGGATCAATCATGAGAAAATTGATGGGTAAAAGCTATGGCTCTGTGTTTAACAGGCTACTGGTCAGTACATATGTCTGACCATGTTCTGCACCTAATAAACAGTTTTTTCATCTTCAATTCCACTTCTAATTATTTTCCTGGGTGAGATTTTCTTTCATGTATTCTGTGTACCTGTGTGTGTGTGTGTGTCTATATCCAGAGATTTATATGACACCAGGTGGACTAGGATCACGGGTCAGAGGAGAAAATTTCCCTGATATGAGCAGCTGGAGCAAGGGAGGGTATTTACAGTGGTGAGTGGTCACTAGCAAATACCAAGTCAGACTAATCAGCCTGTTGGATAAAAGTCTTGGGAGCCCTAAGTTTGGGCCAGACCAGAAAACGAAGAGAAGAGAGGGCCTGCAAACTGGCTACTTGAGGGACCAGTTGATCTAAAGCAGCTGGTGGAGGGGCTGTTGGGTCAACTGCGAAACACATTTGCAGGTGTGTGTGCACACATGAGGCAACTGGAGACTAGAAGATCCAAGGGGATGTGTGTGTGTGTGTATGTGTGCATGCATGTGTAGGTTGGGGCATGTGTGTACAGCCATGCAAATTGACCTGCAGACCTCTGTAACTCTCATGACAAGATGCCAGCAACTGAGGAGAAACAGGATGCAGGGACAGTCTGCGGATCTAGCAGAAGACCTTCATCCTGAACTGCCATAGAACAGAATGGATCAAGGCTGCTGTTGCTGTTTGTGTTTGTGTGAGTGCTGTGTATCCTGTGTTAATTTGTTCACTGGCCGTACTTGCAAGTGGATGTGCATTGCATAGATGTGATTTTGTGTGTCTAGGGAGAACGTAAACTTGCCTGCTCTACCGGTGGGACTTAGAGTCAGGGAACTCAAAAACCTTGCCTTTTCACAGTTACCAGATTCAACAATAGCTAACTAGTCTACTCTCTATTTCATCCTAAGTGTCAGATTAATTGTGTCATTATTATATTTTTAAATTCACCATAACTGCTTCATATTCCATGCCTCACAGAAGAAATGTGTTAGAAAAAAAAAAGTTTAAAAATCTGTATTTCCAAGAACATAATCCACAAAAACTGATTTCTGATTTTATACATACATACATTTATATATATATATGTATGTATTGAAAAAAAACCACAGCTTCTTTTTATAGATTTTCCTTAAGGTCAACTTTACGTAAAATTCTGTATAGGAATTGTAGAAACAGTCCACAAAGAAAAATCTGCACAAAACTTCAAGGAAGACAAATATATTGTGCCTTTTGTAGTAGAAAATACACTCTTAGGTATGTTCCAGTGCTAGGGAAATAAATAAGTATCCATGTGTAGAGCAAATAAAGGCTCCCAAACTAAAATGAGGGCAAGACTTTAAAAGTACAGACAGAAAGAAACAATTAATAATTAACACAGATTAAACAAGTACTTGAAAATGTTTGTTATCCGAATTTACCTAGCTGATTGCAAACATTATTCCTTAGGGATTTGTTAAATGAATCAGTGAAGGTGTTGCAAATTTGGACTGCTAGGAGCTAAGAATTGCCTGAACCAAATCTGAAAAATGTCAAACGTCTCTTGAGTGGAAAGGATTCCAACACTTTTTTACCATCCTTGTCAGCAATATGGATGGTGGGATTGAATGCACCCTTATTAGCAGGTTTGCCCATCAACACTGAGCTGTCTGGTGTGGTTGACATGCTGGATGGAACGGCTGCCATGCAGAGGCTGCTTGAGAGGTGGTCCCATGAGAACCTCATGAGAGCCCATGAGAAACTTATGACATTCAACAAGGTCAGGTGCAAGGTTCTGCACCTGGGTGAGAGCAGTCCCAAGCACAAATACAGACTGGGTGGTAAAAATTTGAGAACAGCCCTGAGGAGAAGGACTTGGGAATGCTTGTGATGAAAAGCTCAACATGACGCAGCAGTGGACACTTGCAGCCCAAAAAGACAACCGCAGTCTGGGCTGCATCAAAAGTAGCGTGACCAGCAGGTGGAGAATTGAGGTGATTCTCCCCCTCTAGTCCACTCCTGAGAGACATCACCTGGAGTAGCTGTCCACCTCTAGAGCCTCCAATAGAGGAAAATATTAACCTGATGGAATTAGTCCAGAGGAGGGCCATTAAGTTCATCACAATACTGGAACCCTCTTTTATGAAGAGTGGCTGCAAGATTTGGAGCTGTTCAGTCTGGAGAGGAGACGAATCAAAGGATTTTATCCAGGGTATTGCTCAACATATTAAAACATTTAAATTGGTCTAAGCAGAGTGAGAGCTGCCTGTGGCATCACAAAATCCATATTGGAAGAGTTCTCTTGCACAAATCAGTTAGAAGTTTTATTGTGGAGGTCTGAGGTGTAGTCCAACACCTTGATTGACATCAGTTCATGACCACATATTCACACTGTCTTTCTGATGGGGATCAGAGCCCTAGCTAGAATTTTCAGCGTATAGTCTAAATTGAGATATGATACTAACAAGGTAGTAACAGTGTATGTTTTTGTCTGTCAGTTAACATGTATCTTCTAATTTTACTGTGGTATCATATAAATTATGGGGATTAATGGACTTGCTCTGATATTGCTTATGAAGGCAGGAATATGAATAGGAAATTTTTTACCAGAAGTTAGCCATTATTTTCTGAGATTAATCTTCTGCTGCAACACAAGTTATTTATCTTATTATGTTTTACAGAGCAATGGTAGGTAAGGTTTAAACATATTCATAGATTGAAATTTTACTTTAGTTCATTGTGGAAAATTGGTTTTGTCCTTGGTGTAATTTGAAAAAGAAAAAGATAAAAGAATCTAAGTTTCAAATTTGTCTTACAAAACAAATGTGCAAATATTTTCATTAGGAAAATCTAATGAAAGTATGAAAATTAACTGCTTTGATTACCAGACAGCACTTGGACTGGCACAAACTAGAGTAGAAGTGAGATTACTTTACCTAATTGTAGGCACTTCATCTGAACTGAAATTGTGTGGAACATCATGGGCACATCTTCAGGTTGAGGAAGACAGGCAATTTTATTATAAAACACAGACGTCATTCCAGGGCAAAGTAGCTGAATTTTTTAAAAGAATAAATGAAACACTGTATTCATTACATCGTTGTTAATGTAACAATTAATTTTAATTAGACTCAGAAATTAACATATGCATGTTAAGTTCAGCAAGTATGCATAGAGTTTCTTCATTCCCCTCTTCACTTTTTTCAATACAAAAATCCATATGTAGAAAGTCCAGAAATGCTGATGTGAGAACCAGGATTGGACACAGTTTCTGCTTGCTTGCTAGCTTTGCAAGTATAAGAGTTGCTGAAAGAGTTGTTGTATAGTAAAAGACATGCAGAAAACAAAAATGAAAACCCCATTTTTTTTCAACCAAGGACTATTCTCCAGAGAGCAGTTATTATGATTATTATTAGTAACTATCCCCAATATCTTCAACAATGGTATTTATATGCTCTTGTTAAATCCTTGTGTTGTTTATTAATATAACATAAAATAAAGAGTAAATACAGCCCATTATTGTGATTATAAACACAATATAATCACAAATTATAAAAAAAAAAAAATCTGTTTTTGTTAAATCTTTAGTTATCCGGTTCAATCTCCATTTATTTTTATACTGTAGTTTTAAGCCCTCTGTCAATTTCAATTTTTTTTCTGAAATTATATTCTATGACTGAAAACAAAATTGTATGATATCCAAGGCCTTTCTTCAGTCTTGTTTTATGACCTTTATAATTTTTTCCCACTTTTTTCATCTGTACCATAATGATAATAATTTTAATATTTCCTTTTCTATTGACATAATAAGGGAGGGATGACATGGGGGAGAAAGATGCTTGGGCAGCTGAACTAATTAAAGCACTTTAAATGCTGGCTGAGTGAAATACTACAAATACATGTATCACCATCTGCTTGCTTATTGATCTTACTAGTAGCACCCTTGTTGTCTTTCCAAAATGATTCACTAGCAAAGGTAATATTTGTTTTTGTACTAGTACACATATTTGCACCTACCATGACACATTTAGCAAAGTGTTGTGTATTATCTCAGCATTTCACTTACTTCATGCTGTTATCTCAGAAAAAAACTCCTCTGTGACTCCTCCAAACTTCACATTCAATATAACAAAAGGCTATTCTATATAGAATATAGATATCTATATGTATTCTTTATATATGTATATTCTATATAGGAGCTTCCTATTTTCCTTACCTACCAGTACATTATTTTAGCCTACTGCATCTTCTTTGTTGGCCTTTTTTTAACTAGTGCTTGCTTGGTTGGTAGCTTTGCCCTTGGGCAAGGGTTTGATGAGCTTGTGAATGGGCATGATGCCATCCAAACAGATGTGATAGAAAATAATCAGCCAACAGGCCCTCTTGTATGTATAAAACATATTTGTAAAGGGCAAAATTCTAATCTGGAAATGTTCAAATAATGTTCAAATAACATAGCTTACACTATGTAGTATTTGGATGAAGGATCTACCATTGTTGATCTAGTTCTGAATTCAACTTAAACACTTTGCTTTCAGGGAAAACAAGGGAAAAAGTTTTTGATGTCACACAGAGGAGCACTTTATACTATTAGAAATAAAATTCATCTTGCTAGTAGAGCAAAGGGTGTCCCCCTTCTTTTTTTTTTTTTTTTTCTGAGTAAGAAATTTCATGCAGTGTGCCAAATCTGATTTCTAAACTTTAGTTTCAGAAATAGAGAGTCACATAACAGTTCAAGCAGTCACATTGACTTTCAGCCATGGGAGGGGCCTAACACCAGGACAGGGATAAATTGTGAAGAGTCCTCTTCCTGAGGAAGGAGGGGCAGCACAGATAACCTGTGTTGAGCTGTCCCCCATCGCTTTGTGCCACTGAGGGGGAGGAGGTAAAAAACTCATTACTAAATTTGAGCCTGAAAAGAAGGAAGGGTGAGGCAAAGGTGTTTTAAGATGTAGTTTTGATTTCTCATTATCCTACTCTGATTTGATTGGTAATAAGTTAAAATAATTTCCCCATCTTGAGTCTGTTTTGCCTATGACTGTAATTGCTGGGTGGTTTGTCCTTGTCCTTGTCTCAACCCATGAGCCTTTTGCTATATTTTGTCTCCCTTGTCCAATTGAGGAGATGGATAATAGAGTGTCTTTGGTTGGTAGCTGGCATCAAGCCAGGGTCAACCCACCACAAGACTTTACAAATAAAATGAGATAAAGGTTTAACTGAAATGAGATAAAGATTTAACTAAAATGTTAATTTAATAAATGATTAAATAAATAAGATTGGTTAGTGTGGTGGCTTGATTTTCCCTCATAATGTTGTACTGTCGTTATATTTGCATTTGTGTGCATTGGATCAGGGTGGTCCTCCTTTAGTCCTGATTTTAGTTTATTTTTTTTTAGAGATCTTTTTATTTCACATAAATGTTTGCCAGCCTAGTCCACTGCTTCCTCCCATGACTGTGAGTCATCTTCTCCCTCTCTTGATGTACCTTTTTCAAAACTCTCATCACTAGGTTGACCAGGTTGATAAATTTTTTCCCCATCTGTAAATTCATAACTGAATTGAATAATAAGGAATAATTGAATAATTAAATAATAAGGATGACTCATCATACAGACCATAAGACCATACACCCAGACTCCCAAATTTCCAAATCTCTAGATTGTTGCCCAATGTCTTAGTATTTAACTTTAGAGTAGACTCTAGTGTTCCAGCTTCAGTTGTAGCTGAGTGTATTGACTATCACTGTTAATTATAAGAAGATTTGAGAGACCTGGATATCATGTAGAGTCTTATATTCAGTGTTCTCCTCAGGTGTTCCCAAAGAATGCAGCACCATCTGGAGTGTCCTAAATTATCTATCTTGACCTCCAGCTACTAACTTGGAAGCATGTTGATATATTCTCTATATTCTGTGCCAAATCTGCTCTGTTTTCTAAGGCAGGTGACTCCTATACTCAGTAGATAGGAGTATCTACTGAGGATAGGAGTAACCTGCCTTAAGGTAGCTGGTTTGAGCTGTTAGAGACCTAAATCCCACACTTAATGTTTTCAAGGGCCTAAGAAGTAAAGTAGAGCTTGGAGCTATTATTATGCTAGCACTGGGGAAGAAATTGGGAGAAATAAGTCCTTCTTTATTTTGCTTTAGACATATGTTTTCCAGGCAGACAGAAGCACAGTTGCAAAGCAGACACAGATCTTCAATTGCTTGCTCAACCAGCTTAGGAGCTAGAAGCTGCTTATATCCATTACATGGACTGAGGCACATGGAAAAAACCTCACCATTTTAGGTATAAGCCCTTGTCAAAGGCATTTAGTTGCAGCAGAGCATGAAGATAATAATGAATATAAACCCATGAGATGTGCTTTGAAAGGCCTGTGGAACAGAGACCATGTTTCCTTTTTTTTTGAGTAGGGAACCTAACAATTCTGCAAAATACTACCAAGAAACATAATAACAGAATCACAGACGTAAATTTTATTTTTGCTTTTTCTGTTAAAAAAAAAAAAATCATTGATCACATTATAGTTTAGCACTTGCCTAGCATTTTAAAACTCTAAATCTCTTTGCAGCCCTATCTCAATATTAAAGAAACAAACCCTAATGACACAATCATTTCATATTAGAACAACCATTTCATTTTAGGTGAACGGAAAATTAAATAATTGTGTCCAGGTACATTTTTGGTGTCGAAATGCATGTTAAAGAGAATGATGCACTTTCCCAATTGATTTTTCACACGAAGTAAATATATTTGTAGTGTGTGCTCACTAAGTGAGTAGCTGAGTATGGATTCTGTTGCCTTTTTTGCTGAAAGTTTCTTTTTCTGACATACAAATACAATGCAAATGAACAATAAAAAAGCTTTTAAATCAGAATGGCTTTTTTAAACTTATTGTTTCTTTAAACCAAATAGCAGAATCTTTTTTTGACTTCTTGCATCACTCCTCACCTCTAAATAATTTGTTAATGGTTATTAGACATTCCGACTGGACTTCACTAAAAAGAAGGAAATGAGCAACCTTAAGGAAAATACCCCAAATACTGTGTTTCATTCTTAAGAAAAAAAGCTACCATATGAAATGTAGGTGAAGTTTGAAACCTTGAATATTGCTATGAAGCAAAAATGTCATTCTTAAGCCAACCACAATAAATAGCAATGCCTTCATTTAAAGCAATTCTGTAAAACCTTTGTTCAGTAACATTTATGAAAACTACCTAGCTAAAAGAAAACTTTTATTCAGTCTTATATACATCTTTTTCAGTCCATTTGGACAATGAATTAGGAATCCAGTGAAATTTTATATGGGAAAATAACTGTATCATTTATCACAAGTAGAAATGGCTTAATCATGATGTTTTGTCATTATTTATTGGCCCCTCTCAAACTCATAAATCTGCATTCTTAGCTCACAGTTCTCTTAACCTTTAACTGGTTAAGTACTCACAGACCTTAATTTGTTTCCCGTTTCAAAGCTTTTGGATTCTTGGCAGACCTTCTAGATCCCTTCTGCACTGAACAAAACACCCACCAACTCCATTCAGTTATGATATTTCTTATTACAGATTTTAATGCCTGACAAGAAGTTAATCCTCCTTCAGCCAGAGATTCCATGGCTGCTTAGACAGAGTTAGTATAGACGTTTATATCTGCTCTTCCTCTTGTGTTACAACATGAAATCTGTATTGCCTGCATCCCACAGAGAGCTGCTAAAATCGCTTTTTGTGCATTTTAAGCCTATAGGGTGATGTGTTGTAATAGTAAATCATTCTGGCCAGGCTCACTGCAGGCTGTTTCCTGTGAAGGTCTGGTATTTCATTTCAGTTAAATGAAATATAGCTCTGGTCTGAAACTATCGAAACTATCGAAAAAGGAAAGGCAGAGGGGAAGATATTGCAAGTAATACCAATCTCACCTTTCTTTCTTCATTGTCACTGAGACTGAGTGAATTCTTAAAGTATAGGAAAAGCCACCCAGCACTTTAAAAATTTTTCTTTATCTCCTTCCCTCCTCAGCACCCCACCAAGGTAAGGGCTGTTTTCCAAGCATCCTAAGAAGTGTGGATTGGTGTACTACTGGCAGTTCTATAGGAGAACAGCAGACCTCGAGGTGTCCTTTGCTGCTGTCCTTCATCAACAACAGAGTGATAATGTCAAGGATCAGTAGTCATGGATCTTTTACTTTTTCATTATGTACATTCATCAAAGGATTTACCCAATTAAGTTGCACCTCAGCAGAAGAAACTGGGGGCTTAACAGGGAAGAAAAAGGTGTGGAGAACCAAAAGATTTGAAGTACAAAACCTCTTTTTATTGTATCTGAGGACTGATAGTATATATTTTTATGCACTGTTTCTTCCCATTTTCATTAATGCTGTAGACTTCCTTCTTATCCCAGTTTTAGTATCTCTTTGCTCTATGTCCCTCTAGAAACTCTGGTTTCATTTTCTATTTATAAAAGGTTCTGTCTGAACTATGAATCAGGCAGCATTTTGGAAGTAGGAAACCTCTCTGCCAGCCAGCCACATCCTTTTAGCAAACATCCAGTACATACTAAATAAAGAATTTTAATTTCTTACTGCATTTGTTTTATGTAACAATGTTTTACTAGTAGGATGAAGGCTTAAGCTCTTGCTTCTGTGAAAAGACTCAAGGAGCTGCTCCTGTGTCCAAAAGAATTGATTTCAAGATGGTCCCTTAATTTGTCAAAGCCAAAGCCACCAGCAATCCTGGTGGAGCCTCTGTGAAAACATATTTCAGAAAGGGTAAAACCTGCTGTGCAGCAGCTGTGTGAGAAAGGAGTGAGAAAGTATGGCAGAAACTCTGCAGAAACCAAGGTCAGCAAACAAGAAGGGGGAGGAGGTGCTCCAGGTGTCAGAGCAGAGATTCCCCTGCAGCATGATGCAGACCATGGTGAAGCTGCTCTTCCCCTGCAGCCCATGGAGGACTGGTGTGGAACACAGATCTACCTGCAGCCCATGAAGGACCCCACACCAGAGCAGGTGAATGTGCCCTAAGAATCTACATAGCAGGAACAGCCTGTGCTGGAGTCTGCTCCTGGCAGGAACTGAGGCATATGATGAGTACACGCAGGATCAAGTTTTCCTGGAAGAACTATAGTCTGTGGGGAATCCATCCCAGAGCAGTTCTTGAAGAGCTGCAGCCTGTGGAAAGGACCCACATGGTAGAAGTTTGTGAAGGACTCAGTCTTATGGTAGGAGCCCCACACTAGAGTGGAGAAAAGAGTGACAATGAAGGAGTGGCAGAGACAAAGTCTTATAAGGTGACTTCAATCTGCATTCCTCATCCATCCTGCATGACTAAGCAGGAAGTAGAAAATTTATCAGTATGACTGAGGGAAGAAGGAGGGGGATGAGAAAGGTTCTTTCAGTTTTGTTTTATTTGTCATTATCCTACTCTGTCACTAATTGGCAATAAATTAATTTTCATCAAGTCAGATTTGTTTTGCCTATAATGGTAATTGATTTTGCTTCAAAAGTTTTTTCATTATATTTTCTTCCTTTTGCCTGCTGAGGTGACAGAGCTTTGTCAATAAAGGTAAAAGGGTAAGTTTTGTTACAGTCATGGCAGTATGAAAAAGAATGAATGGAGGTGTACCTCAAAACTGCAGACTATATTCTAAAGGACAGGATTACTATGAATGCCACGACAGTTAGAGTCAGTAATAGACCAAAGAGGACCAGAGGAAAAAAAATCTGACTCATCTTCAAGAATTCAGGGTGTTTTTATGTTTTTGCCAGTTTAAAAAGCAGCTACACCTTTCATGGAAGAAAAAGATCAGAAAATAAAAGAGATATGTGCAAAATATCTTTTTCAATGATGTAAAACATTTTACTCTGACCTGAACTAACCTGTTTGATTTTTACACACACAGAGGATTTCTGACAGAGCCCTATGTAACATTTGGAGAAAGTGGCCATCTCAGAACTCTAGAGGACCAGCATAGACAAAATGCATTTGATTACTGTAGAAATCATCTGATTCTGCTAAAATACTACAAATAGTTGTAGTTGACCAAATGGCAACAGCAATAGAGAAGGAAGCAATATAAAACCAACTTTTCTTTTTCAACCAAGATTTCTTTCTTGTGAAGTCTGTGCAAGACCACTATCTCTTTAGTCCTGATCTGGATATTTTTCAGAAGAGATGGAAACTTTAAAAGGAAACAATATTGAATACATAAAAGTTTTAGTGGTGGATTAATATATTAAATAATATATTTTCCATCATAAGATGTTAGACTCCCAGTTTCTTTTAGGTCTGAAAGAATTTGCATTGTGTTTTGAGAGTTAAACTGTATAAACATATTGTTTCCTCTTTGTCTTTATGGCATGATTTTTTTGGTCAAATTTTGTTGAGTTTATTATTGTAGAAATCCTTAAAAGTATGAAAAAACATGTAGTCAAACAAGCTTGCATTAACCATACAGGAAGTGAGGATTTTATATCTAAATAACTTCAAATGAAAAAAGGGAAATTTATTCTTGTGGTTTTGCTGTTGCTGTGATTGATGGAAAGTTTCTTTGTAGGAGTAAATGCTGAAAGTTTAAAGGAATTTTCTTCATCTTTAGGAAACTTGCTCAATTCAGACTTGTCTGACATTTTACTGATGTTTAATTTCAAAGAATGAAAGAGGACTTCTTCCTCCTGAGTACTTCAACAAATCTGACTTTTAGCATTGGTTTAACTCTTTTTAATTTGGCACTTGATTTCAAGTAATTTCTTTGAGGCATTAATGACTCTGTCTTGTAATTCTCTGTAGATAGTTGTTGAACAGGACCATGATTCTATGATCTTTTTTACATCTAAGGTTTGGTTGTCTCACCCACTTCTCACATAAAATCAATTTTCGTATTTTGGCTTCCAGTACAAAAGCTTTTTCTACTTTTAATCACTAAAACAAACACATCTGATAGCATCTTTGATTGTCTTCCCTGTTATCCTGTAATAATCTGGTCAGTTTTTCATCTTTTCTTATTGCTGTCACTAATTCTCTAAAGACATATTGTGTGAACAACCTTACCTGCTTGAAAATGCCATTCATTCTTAAGTTATGTATTCTATTATTTGAAATGTAATCTAAAATCTGTTTGAGTCCTGTGAAGTTCCTGTAGTGTGTTATCTAAAAGTGATATTTTCCTGAATCTCTATTATCACAAGAATCTGATCCACATTATTCATTCCTCTGGAAAAGTTGCTGACATACTTTGTCATTCACATCTTCAGCATTCTTGTAAATGCCAGTAGAATGAATAAGTTAATGCTCAACATGTTTTCCACTTCTTCTTCTCACCCTTCTTGTAGATGAGTTTTCTCATTTTCTCATTCTTGCTCTTTTCTGGAATTGATGTTAAATCTCTTCTGCATGATGTCATTTTTGTACTTATCATATTTTTTTTCAAGATTGTGGAAGTCTTACATTTTTTAGTCCACATTATTTCCCCTTTCTGCATTCATACTTGTCAAGCTTTGTATTTTTCTCAAAAGAATTCTGAGATTTGCTTTTCTTCATTTATTTGAGGTATGCCTCTCCAGAGAGAATGATCTCCAGGCTTATTCCAGGTCCTGTAATTGCACTTAGTATGGCTTTTCAAAATCTTCTTTTCATCACATGTTCATTTCTTATCCATAGTAATTTGTCAACACTTGTCTCTCATTGCCAACATCTTCAGTTCAGCTCTTCCAGTCATCTGCTTTATCTCATCACACAGGGCCTGAGGCACATTTCCACTCCCATATTCTTCAGCTGCTTTGCATACTTTGCTTATTGTTTGCTCCTGTATTGAATTTCTGTTTTGTCTATTTACTGTATTCTGCTTTCAGACTTAACTCTTACATTTTTATTCTAGTTCAATGTCTTTTAACTGTTCATCATTTTATGTCTCATCTATTATCTCCATCTCTTTAATTTTTAATAGTGTTTCTCTGGCTGCTCCTCCAATATGTCAGTTTTCTAGTTGTCTCATGTTCTTTCTCCATATCTATTAATTTCTCCAGGTAGTTTCATAGAACAAATTAAGCTTTCTTTATACTCAAATGGGACAATTTGATCCAGATGAAATGCCATTTTGTCTCCTCACAAAAATATTAATCTTTTTCTTTACCCAGGATAAGACCATTTCCCTTATAATTTTTGTAAATTACAGTTAACTTCCACTTAGTTTATCAACATACAAAATCAGTCTTGATATCTTTCAGAATAGCTGTGAAATGGAGATTACCCAGCGATACTTGAAAGAATCTTTTCAGAAATAGAGAAGGGAGTCCTGATGGAAACCAAGTTGAATGAGAGTCAGCATACACCCTTGTGGGGAAGGCCAGCTCCAAAGTGGGCTCCATCAGGGAGAGCACAGCACCTAGTTAGAAGTAGTCAGTGGGTGCAAGGAAGTAATTACTCTTCACTATTCACCACTCATAAGACTGCACCTGCAGCAGTGCCTGGTACTGACACACTCAGAAGCACACAGATATGAGGAAAGCATTTGCAAACTGAAAAAGTTTAATAAGTGGCCACAATGCTGGCCGAAGGCTTGAGTGGGAAGATCAAATACTCTGGGTTTATTCATCCTGAAGAAGACACCTAATTCCTGAGCCTTGACCTCAGAAAAGGCACTTGCTTTTCTTTAGATGTCACTGAGTAGTAATAGAGAAAAAAATCAAACTCTTCTGAGAAGTGCACAGTGAAAGGGTGACGGGCCACAGGAAACAAGTTGCAGCAAGAACAATTTCAAATAGATATAAAAACAAACAAACAAGCAAAAATTATAGTGACAGTTGTGAAAGTGAAACAGGCTGCTCAGAGAGGTTGTGAAGTCTCCTTTACTTGAAAGGTTGGCACAGCTCTAAGCAATCTCTAATTACTCTGTCCTTGACATTACTCTGTCCAGGGAGTTGCCTCTCTTCATCTATTTATTCCATATTTATGCAAAGTACAGTTCTAGAATGCAATTATTACTAAAAATTTGTATGTAATATCATAGCCTCTACTTTGTGAAATGTGTTTTTAAAGAGAATAAATAGCACTAATCAGAATACAACCAACACAAATGCAAACGAGGAAGTTTGAGCAGGTAGCATCAATCTGTCTTCCTTCAAGTTTTACAAGACTGTCTGCTACACAGCACTACAGTTCTTTCCTGTTAAGGACCCAAGTTAATAACTGATCAATGGTATTCCATATGTGAGCATGAATATATGAAGAGGGTTAATGATGTTGTACTGGAATTCATGAATTCTCAGGGTGGGGTGGTGCATGGAGATTGTAGAAAATCAGGATATGGCTTATA
>WBNO01011434.1:0-37159 GCA_013400575.1 Peucedramus taeniatus
CAGCCAGCTGGGACCCCCGAGGGGAGAGGGTTCCTCACAGCTCTGTGTGTGCACAGCCAGCCGGGACCCCCCAAGGGAGAGAGTTCCCCTCAGCTGTGTGTGCCACAGCCAGCCGGGACCCCCGAGGGGACTCGCGGAGGCGCCTTTACAACACCCCATGAGCAGAGTTTTGTCTTTTCCACAGTCACTCCCACATTCAAGGGAATCAATGGCATTATAGACAGGGAACCTTAACAAAAGATCTCAGGATGCAATCAAAAGGAAGGATGAGGAGTTTGAGTGAGGCCATGGTTGAGTTGAGGAGTTTTGATGTTCTTTAGACCCAGCTCATCTGCCCTGACACCAAATATTTCTATGGCTTTGAGGCAGGTGGGTGAAACTCTCTTATATGATTTAGTCCATCAGATTTCTTCTGCATATCTCCAAAGAGCATCTCCAATTTTCCAGGAACAGTTGTGTCACAGCATGGAAGAGTTCCAAACTAAAATCCCAAACCCAGATCCTGCCCCAGGCCAGGGCCTGCTGCTCAAACCTTCTTTTGCAATTGAGCAGCCCCAATAAACCTGAGCTCTAAGAAAAGGTCTCTCAATCTGAGTTCAGAAAGAGAAGAGAGAACCTCAAAAAAGCTCTTGACTAATCAATAAATCAATGGAATCAGTCAATATCTAAGGAACTCTTCAGGAACTCTTCAAGGCAGAAGCCACAGTGCCAGACTGTGCAGAGTCTTATGCTGGTATCCAGCTGGACACCAGCCCTGAGCTGAACTGGGCACAGAGGGTGGGGAAGGTGGGAGATCCTGAAGAACAGGTTCTTTGCTGGCTGTGGTTTAGGTTTGATCCAGCTTCACAACAAAGGATGAACTTCCTGGGGTCATCAGCATCATTCACCAGAATTTCATTGAGTTAGGAAATCCTCCCTCTACAAAAGCTGTGGACAAATCCCATCTCAACCAGCATTTCAGGCTTTTTGCTGAACCTTTTTCAGGAACCAATGACTGAACCCTGCCTAAGGAATGTATATGGGATGAGGGGACAATCTGAAGGGAGAAGCCAACAAAGCCCCCAATTTCCATGGAGAAATGGAGAATAGAGATGAGAGTAAATTCCAGCCAACTCTTTGAGCACAGTCTCCCTTTTCCAGAGGAGCTGGTCACTGATCCTATAGCTGTGCTCAGAAATCTGCTCTTATCAATAGCTGAATATGCTCAGGACAGCATTTAAATGCCTCACATTGGTGTCCCTGTCCCCTGTACCATGTCACCAGGTCACCTCCTGCACATGTTAATGACCCCCAGGGTGAGGGGGTGCTTTCTGCTGGCTCACCCACACTTCTCTTTATTCAGTCCCTGTGCATGCCCCAGGTTTGCGCCCTTGTCACTTATTTTATTCTGAATCCAAACACTGCCACACAATGCTCTTGACCTTTGCCCTGAGAGAACACTCCTGGGACGAAGGAAGAATTCACTCTTTATTCCTTTCTAATTCGAGTTGTTCCTCCACCATCCTGGACAAATCCCCGCTTACACAATAGAAATCCAGGCGTCTGTTCTCCCCAGACCTGGGACTCTGCACAGGGTTCCTCCTCCTGCCACAGACGGTCCTGTCTTTGCCCACATCAGTTTTCATGAGCTGCATCTGTCCTGAGTAACCCCGGTCATGACAGGGCAGCAGCTCCAGGAGGGATGGCTGGGATGGGCTTTTGCCCCTGCCAGACTGGGTGGGTATGACAAGAATCCACCATGGGCAGGGAGAATCCCAGAGCCATGGAAAGGTTTGGGTTTGGAAGGACCTCAAAGCCCATCCAGTGCCACCCCTGCCATGGGCAGGGACACCTTCCACCATCCCAGGCTGCTCCAAGCCCCAGTGTCCAACCTGGCTTTGGACACTGCCAGGGATCCAGGGACAGCCACAGCTGCTCTGGGCACCCTGTGCTGTGCCAGGGCCTGCCCACCCTCACAGGGAACAATTCCTAATTCCCAATATCCCATCCATCCCTGCCCTCTGGCAGTGGGAGCCATTCCCTGTGTCCTGTCCCTCCATTCCTTGTACAAAGTCTCTCTCTATTTTTCTTAGAGCCCCTTCAGGCCCTGGAAGGCCATGATAATGTCACCCCAAAGCTTCTTGTTTGCAAGAGGTCAAGCACCGAGCTACTTCTGAGAATGTTTATAGTGAGCTCCTCCATCTGCTGGGACTCACCTGTCTCCACGCCAGATGGGCGGAAATGTCCCAAACACCACACCTGAGGTCATTCCACCTGCACCAAACCAGCTGATGAACAGCCTCATATTCCCTGACTTCTTAACTGCCCATCCTCTACGTGGGATAGCCCACGGGAGACTCATCCAGAGCCAAAACACTTAACTGCTGGAAGACCAGGCCCCTTTTCCCAGAGAACCCTGGAGCAGCCTTCTTCAGCTCCAAGCATTTATTTATCCCCTTTTCCTTTTTTCCTTCCTGTTGTGTTAACAGAGCATCTAATGTGACTAAATAGGACAACCTGCTCTCCCATCCCCATGAAAAATAAATTATGTGCTTTCCCTTAACTCCCTTCCCCCTCCTGCTGGTGCTTTTCCCACCAGGCAACTCTGGGACCTGGTGTCCCTTGGGCAGATCTCATGGAGGGGCCGGGGAACCTCCCCCAGCCGTGGTGGGAGCTGTCAGCTGGAGCCAGGGAAATAGTGGAGGCAGAGTTTGGGGGTGCAGAGGAGGGTGGGGAGGAGGAGGAAGGGTGTGTGTGCATGTGGGGGTGGAATCTGTGTGCAGAAAGCAGCCAAGTGGCAGCTTACCCTGTGAAATATTAATCATCCCTGCTTCTGCAATTTCGGCAATGCGTTCAGGCCCACCACTGCTGAATATTTCATTAACACCACTCACTTCCCACTGCACTTCTCCCACTTTTCTCCCTCCCATAGACCCCTCTCCCATCACTGCCCCCAGTCCTTGCCTGGCTGCCACCAGCACCAGCCATGGCCATGAGCTCCATGCCCCATCCCCATCCTGGACATCCCAGTGGTGAGACCAGCCCAGTCCTGCTCTGGCCACAGTCCCCCAGTGGTGGGGAGAGAGCAGAGAGGCTGTTCTGAGGAAGGAAGATCATCAACTCCACTGGGAACAGAACATAAGTGTGCATCAACAAGTCCCGTGCTGAATAATCCATGAGGCAGGGCAGGGCAGAAATGCTGACTCTGGGCTGGGAGCTTTTTAAACCACGGAGTCTGTTTCTTCATCCCTGACTTGCTCAGTGAGAACGCTTTGGGAGTGCAGTCAAATGTGCCAGGGTGAGCTTTGTTGGGGCTGAGCAACTTTCACCTCAGGTTCCCAATCGCAGCTTTTCCTGCCTGCTTCCAGCCAGGATGGAAGGAGGCATGAGGAGTGGGGCAGAACCAGCCAGGGCAGGAGCTAGGGCTGGAGAAAGACCATGGAAGATGGGAGGATCTGCCAAGAGACCAAAGCAAGGTGTGGTGTTGGTGCTCTGATCCACACCTTGGCAGGTTTAACCCTCTGCTCTCCCCAGATGTTGCTGCCTCCTGTTAACACCCACTGTGAATCTACAGCCCTCCCATCCCAAACCCTCCTTTTCCATCCATCCTCTCCTTCTGTTCCACTCTCTTTCTCTCCTCCGTTCCCAGCCTTGCTCTTTGTCCTGTCCATACAAACTTCCACCAAACCAATGACTGAGAAAGCTCAGGCTGACCTATGGACGCTGCACTTCTGAACACTTGGATCCAGGGTTAAATGTTCGTGGGATCCCAGTGGATTGTAAGGAGCTGCAGGAAGCAATGGGATCTGATCAGCCCTGGATCCCAGGCTGCTCTGATCTGCTCTGCTCAGATCTGCTCCCAGGCAGATCCTCTCTCCTCTCACCTCACTCCCTGGGGGAGATTTCTTGTGCTGATGGGGAGACCTGAGGAGCTGTGGACTCACAACCTCTTGCTCCAAGAGGAGATGGATGTGGTGGGAAAGAATTCTACAGGAAAGATGGAGACTTTACAGGAGCATGGAGTGACAGGACAAGGGAGAGTGGCTGCTAGAGGGCAGGGTTAGATGGGAGCTCTGTGCTGTGAGTTCTGACATCAGCACTGGTTCTCTACAACCTGGAGAAAGACAAGCAGGTTCCTCTTCCCACACACAAAGTGAAAAATCCCAGCCAGGCATTGGTGCTGTTATCTGAGAACCAAAAATTGGGATTTTGATCAGTAACAGAGGGAATGCCCCCAGCCAAGGACCCATTTGGAGCAAGGCAGGGTTTGCTCTGCAAATCTCACTGAAGGACCAAGACATTCCCTTTGTGCAATACATGAAATAAAATGGGTGCTGGAGAAGCCACTTGAAAATATTGAATGAGATAACTTTGTCTGATTAATGTAGTGTGCTTCCTTCCCCCTTTTTATTAAAAATTCACAAGGCTTCCCAGCCCTACTCTCAATTAAGCAACTTGTTTGTCAGGATTATTTGTTACGCATTTTCATAAACATTTGATGAATTATATGCAAACATCTCACTAATGTATTAACAAGGCTGAGGTTTTAATTACACAACACTCAAGGAAAGTGGGCTTAAGGCTCCTCCAGTGGAGTTAATTGTATTTTCTGCAGTGTCTGGGCATTGCAGGGGGAATTTTCCTCTGGGGGAAATCCCATTACAATGGCAACACCCCCAGCCAGGCTCCCTGCGAGCCCCAGCTGGAGCCCCAAGGAATTCAACCACTTCCAGAGCTTCCCTTCCCTTTGCTAAAAGGCTCTGGCGTCACCCAGATTTTGGTAATGAGAAGTTGGGAGTTGATGAAATCGGTTTTCCATCAGTCCTTGGTCATCGTTTGTCACTTGGAGATGAGATTTTTAAGGGACTTCTGACAAAAGAGGAGAAGGGCCGTGCTTGATCCCCCTCCTGGCATTTCCAGCTTAGGAGGGCATGAAACATTTCATGGAATGGTTAGGGTTGGGAGAGACCTTAAAGCTCATCCAAGTCTTTATAATATTGCACTTCCCAAAAATAAGTTAGAAATCCCTGAAAATCCACCTTATTATTAATTAAATATTAGCTGTGGTCGAATATTTGTGATGGAATTATTCATTCAATATAATTTCTTTCTGTTTTCTTCAGAGCTGTACATACTCACTACTTGTGACCCCTGATGACATGTCCTGACATATTCTGATAGGACAGAATGGACAACTATGCAAAATATTATTTTTTAAACTTTATTTTCAAGCCTCTGATTTTATTTTCTGTTCTTTTCATTCCCAAACTGGGAGATTTGCAGTGTTTTATACCCTTATTTCAGCCAAGCAATAATTTAAGATATTTCTTCTAAAATCAGCTTCTCCTCTAATTAGTCCTGAGATCTTTTCTTTTTTCCCTTTTTCAGAAATATTAAAACATCAAACTCTTTCATTAGGCCAGTGAATGGCATGGCCTTTGATTAATAAAATAGAGTGAATTGCTAATTATCCATTCATCATTAGGTCATTTACTTTGTGACACAGGAGCAATAATGGGTCTTGCAGGACTCCTGGATGTCACTTGTCCCTTACTCAGATTTATCTCCAGTGCACAGGTGCTTAGTTCAATGACAACTGGAGGAGCAGGAACCAAATGGCTCTTTGGATGAAATTAAAAAGAAATTAATTGTTTCAAGACTCATATTCCATGGACAAGGAATTAATAAAATCATGGAATCATGGAATGGTTTGGGTGGGAAGCGACCTTAAAGCTGATCCAGTGCCCCCCCTGCCATGGGCAGGGACACCTTCCACTGTCCCAGGCTGCTCCAAGCCCCAGTGTCCAGTCTGGCCTTGGACACTGCCAGGGATCCGGGGGCAGCCACAGCTGCTCTGGGCACCCTGTGCCAGGGCCTGCCCACCCTCACAGCCAGGAATTCCATCCCAATATTCCATCTAACCCCCTTTAACTCCTAACAACCACCTAATGTAAACCTGGCCTCCAACTTCCCTTGAATGAACCCAAAATGCTGCTTCAAAATGCATTAATTTCTCTGGGAAAGGATACTGAGTTTTGACCATGCTGGTGTTGATAACACCAGTTCCAGCAGCATGGGCATGGCTTTGGAAGTGCCCATCCCATTCCTGTGTGATGGGGAGGGACAGGGCTGGTCCCTCCATCTCCCACATCCCTGCCCAGGGTGACAGCTCCAGACAGGAGTGAGCTGTGCCTCCCTTCCCCACTCCCCAGCCTGGCTGGGGTGGCCGGTGAATACAAATCAAGGCAGCAGCGTTAATATTCTCATTACATTGAAATCCAACAGCCTTTTTTAATATTCAGAATCAAAGGCACATCACCACCAGTAGATTCTTTTATAATATTTTTTTTAATGGAGCCCTGCATCTCATTCCCCACTTTCTCCTCCTTCTCTTTTATACATATATATACATATATATATATATATTAAAAAAAAAAAAAAAAAATTAAGCCAGGCTAAACCACCAGGGAAGGGCCATGTCTATAAACAGATGCCACTCACAGAGGGGCTGGGAGGCCTTCCCATCATTAGATGATGCTGAACTTTGAACTTGTGATTTGGAGGCTGCTTTTTCCAGAGAGGAAGAGGAGGAGGAGGAGGCAGCCGGGATGAGGCTGGGGCTTGACGGGGCCTCTCTGGTGAATTGCTGCTCTGCCCAGCCCAGGAACGCTCAGCACTTCAAATCCTCTCCAGTCACTTTGAAGCTCCTCTCTCTTAATCTCTCTTTCTCTCCGTCTCTCCGCCTTTTTCCCCCCTTGCATCGATGAATCATTCATGCCTTTTTTTTCTCTCTCCCCCCACCTCAGAGGTTCCTTTAGGGAAAAAAAGGGAAAAGAAAAAAAAAAAAAGGAGAAAAAAACTTCTCCACACAAAGCCCTGCCTGTGTTTATGTTCTTATTGCTTATTATCACCAATGTAGAACAAATTACTGACATGATGCTGCCGAGGCTCCGGCGGCCCTCGGAGGGAGGCTGCTGATGGAGCTTCCCGGCTTGTTTCAAATGGAAATGCTCCGTGGGGCTCCGCATTCCATGGAAATGCGCCAGGAAGATTTTGCGGGAGCAAGGAAGGAGCTTGGACTCGGCGCTGGAGCTGCCAGAGGAATGGCGGGATTTGCACACGTGGTTGGAGCAGCCGGTGACTGGGCTGACCACAGGTGGGTGGGAGATGGGATCTGTGATGGGATCACAGAACATTTCAGGCTGGAAAAGCCCTCCAAGATCATCGAGTCCAACTGTTCTCCCAACGCTGCCAAAGCCACCAGTAACCCATGTCCCCAGGTGCCACATCCACAGGTGTGCTATTGCCCCAGGGATAGGGAATCCACACTGCCCAGGGCAGCTGTGTCAGGGCTGGTCATGAAAACCTTTCCATGCCTTCCACAGCTCTTTCCATGAAAATCTTTTCCCTAATACCCTAAATCCAATCTAAACCTCTCCTGCCACAACTTGAGGCCATTTTCTCTTGTCCTACAGAAGAGTTTGACAGTCTTTAGGAAAGCTCTTGAGTGTCTCCAATGATCCTGAAAATGGGATATTTTGGCTTTTGGAACACATTTCTGCTCCCAAACCAACCCAGGAATGGGTTGATCCCATGTTTGTGGGTGCACCCACATTCACTCCTGGTCTCTGCTGGAGAGGATGGTTGGACCTGCTGTCCCTGGTCTGGGCCACCACAGGAGCTGCTGGGACCAGGGGTCCCCATCCTCCCATGAAGGAATTCCTTCCCAGTCTTTGTAGGGGTGGTTGGACACCCCCAGCTTGTGGGGAAGGGCAAAGCTTGGTGCTGTATCCCCCATCCAGGTCAGGAATTAGGGGCTACACTGCACTTGGAAGGAAATTCCATGGGGATACCCAGCTTTTCCCAGCTCCTGGCAGGCTGGGGAGGTTGATGTGGGGTTAATGCCATTGGAAGGGGGCTGAAATGATGGAGAGTTGTGCAACACCCGTTTCCCCCCGACACCTGGACTTGGCAGCAATTAAGTCCTGATGCACTTAAGCATCCAGCAAACTTCAGGAATTCAGGCTCTGGAGCTTGGGAAGCTTCATAGATATTTGCTTAATGATGTCTCAGAAGGGGGAAAAGAGCTTTTGCTGCCACCATGTGCCTCCCAGTCACTCCGAGGATCCCAAAGGGCTGCTTGGTGCAATCCCATTTCCAGACTCCAGCCCAGTCTAGGGTTTAAGAGGTTTATCCATCCTGACACAGGGAATCCCTGGATGGGCTGGGGCTGGACCTGCATCCCCACCTCTTGGTCACATTTCTAGATCATGTCCTGGGAGATGCCAGAAGCAGCCATGCAGTTACCCAGGCAGGAATCTTCCAGCCCTCCTGCAAATCCAAAGGCTGGAACTTAGGATGTGATCCCAGTTTGCCCAGCCCAAGCAGGAACTCCTGTATTCCCTCTTTCTGCTCACACCACAACAGCAAAATCCTTTTCCCAGCAAGCAGAGCCAGCCCTGAGGTTTTATTAGATGAGATATGACCTATTTAATATGTAAAAAATAAACAGCTTTGCTATTAATAATAAATATTTAGGGCTCATTCCAGCTGTTCTTGTGGAGCTCTGTGATGGAGTGTTTACCATGGATTTGGGTTCCCAGGAAAATGTTTTTACTGATGCAATGCTCTGTAAACCCCCTGGGTCTCTATTATAATTAATATTATGAATATAATTGTTATTATTATTATTGCTGTTGTTGTTATTGTCATTATTTTTACATATAACCTAATCTTTTTCCCAATAAATTTAGGGTAGTAAGGGTTATAAGGAAGCACATGAAGGGCACCCACTTTCCCTTCCAGATGTGCTGGGTCATTTCTCTACATCCCTGGCTGATTTTAACCCCAAATTCCAAATACAAGCTCCAGCTTCACCACCCAGGGAAGCTGATATGGGATGGAAGGGGGTGACTCGCCTGGCAGCAGGTTTAATTTATCCTGCTTTAATTAGACACTGCCTTCCCACTCCACAAAGATGATGGTTGCGAGTTGTCGTGGGATGTGAGGATCACAAGAAGAGGATGCACATTTGGAGCAGAGATCCAGAATTCCCACTGCTGGAGCTATAGAAACATGGAAGCATTTTCCCTAAATACTTTTCTTTCACTCTTCTCTACATGGCTGTGATCCACAGTGGGAATGGGAGACCTGCAGGTCCATCAGGGACATCCACCAAGGATGCAGCAGGACAGGGGAGAGGCTGCTTCCCCTGCCTGGAGAACCTGCAGGGAGAGAGGGGTGGAGGGAGGGAGGGAGGGGGGCAGGAATGGCCAGACACCTTGAGGGCACCAGCCGGCTCCAGCCACAGACAGCCACGTGGGGGTAGGGACAACAAAATGCTGTTTGTCCTCACCCCAAAATCAGTAGGAGAGTGTTTTTCCCAAGAGATTGCAAGGAAAGGTATGTTTGGGTACTGGATCTGGACACCAGTTGACAGCATTAGGGAATTATCACCTCTACCAGCCCTTTGCCCTCCCAGTCTCTTTAGCCTAGGAGTGAATTTTGTGACAATGGGATTAAGAAAAAATCATTTTCTTAGACTTCCCTCTCTACAAGAGAGCCAGGCACACACCTCCACCTCTTTTTTGGGAGAAAATGTGATGCTCTGGGAGGATGGCACTGTGGGAATCCCACCTTGGGAGGGAGAACTGGGCTGGAGGGGAACACACACAAGGGTGTTTAACAAGGGTTAAACACCAGACTTTAGGAGAGGCTCCTAAGACTTCCCTGCTCTCTGCACAGAGCTGAGAAATACATGAAGGGCTTGTGGAAAAGCATCAGATCTTCCCAGGCTATTGATTCTTGACCTTCATTCCACGGCCCTCTCCTGGCTCATTAGCCCCAGAGCAGTCTAAGCTGAGTTGATTCTGTGATCTTCACTGACCAGGCTAAAGGAAAATTCCCCTTCCCAGCCCTAAAACCGAGCCTAATGGGCTACCTGCCCCCCTCCAGGGATTCCTGGAAGCATCGGGAGCTCATTAGGGCCTGGGAAGGGCACCAGCATCCGCGGGTTCCCCAGACTGGGGAGCAGCTTCCCCCGAGCATCTGCAGCCTGGCACAAGTTTGGGTCAAGGTTAAAGATGGGCTTTGGAGCTTAAATTCCAAGTTCAGATGCAGAAGGTCTGTGAAGGTGCTCTGCTTTCCAGAAGCCACAGGCTAGTGTCAAACCCCACAAACATCCAGGAGCACTGGTGATCCCAGGCTCCAGCATTAGCTGGAGAGGAGCAGGAGCCACAACCCTGCAGCATACAGGTTCATTTATTTTCAGGTAGAACCAGACCAGACTGGGGGATTTTTTGGCAGTTTAGTCAAAAAAAAAAGAGAGAAGCAATTAGGCTGAAAGGACCTTTGGTGTATGAAAGTGGAACAACACTGCTTTAGATCAAGTTTGAGCTGTGTATCCCAGCTTGAACTTCCAGGGTGCAGGTGAACAACACAACCCACCTACCCTTTTCCCAGGAAAAGGCTTCCACCCTTCATGTCTCAGTTTCCCCACCCACCCCAGAGAGTTTGCCTGGGGTTTTCTTTTGCTCTGAGACCTTAACAAGCACCTTGAGGCTCTCACTGCGAGTTTTCAGTCAGTGGCTTTGGGCCTCCAGCTCTGTCCTGCCCAGCTGAGGAACAGCATCGTGGGCTCCAGCCTTCCTCACACCCACTGCCAGGCTGGAAAATTGCCTTTATTGCCTGGAGTGTGCCAGAGGCAGGGAGTGGGGAAGAGGAAAAAGGAGGGGACGGAGCAGTCGGTGTGGCCAAGGCAGCCCTGTCCCACCAGGACATCGAGGGCAGAGGGTCCCCTGTCCCACTCGGGTCAGACCTTTCGCCCCATTGGCCAGCTGGGCCATCCCTGGAAAATCCCTGGGGCATCCATCAATCACTGGAGCATGATCTGGCCCTGCATGGACAAGAGGAACATTTTCCTCAATCCTTTTAAACCTGCACCCATGAGACCAATGCAGGTGAACCGAGATCCTTCTGGATCAGGAGAAACTCTGGTCCTCTCCCTCCATCCAGGGCTCTCTCTCCTTCCCTTCCCCACAGCTTTCAATTATTTAATTTCCCCTCCCCCTGGCAGCATCTGAAAGCTGAGTGCCTTAAATACAAATCACCTCCAAATCATTACGAGCAGGACCTTTCAGCCCTGTTCAGAGCAATGGGCCCGGAGTAATGAGCTCTGCTGAGAGTTTGCTGCATTTCACATCCTACAGATGTAAGGGATGGGACTGGGGAAGGGGGAGGGAAGCGGGAAGGAGGCCAGGTCCAGCTGGGGAGGGGAAATATTCACCACTCCCATTTTCCTCCCTCTGCAGGGGCCAGAGGAAGTTCAGGTCCTCGGAACCCCGTGCTCCTGAGCTGGTATCAGGAGGACAAACAGGGAGGTTGCAGCTGGAAATGGAAGCCCTGAGGCGCTCAGACATCCTTCCAGGGCTGAGGTCCCACCCTGGACCTTGCCTCCAGCAGATCCTGTGCAATCTCTCATTCCTAGGAGCTGTCGTCCCCTTCCTTGAGTCAGCTCCATCCCTTGAAGGGGACTGTCATGGACCCCAGGGCACCCCTCCCATGTCTCCATTCACCGTCCCTCTGGTGCAGGTACCAGCTCACCCCATCCCATCCTGCCTTCCCCCAAGGCCCCTGTGCCCAGTCTGGAATGCTCTTTGCAGGTGAGTGTCCCTCCCTGCAGGACCCCAGGGCACTGAGGGGCAGGACACCAGGGCCTGGGGGTCATCAAGGCCTTGCACCCAGAATTAGAATGCTCCAGACTCAGGTCCTGGAGGTATCAAATGATTCCTGGAGTGCCTGGAAAGAGCAGCACAGGGAAACCAGCAGGGACCTCCCTGCCATGAAAATGCTGACCTCAGCTCCTGGGGGCTCCCAGGGCACCAGCAGGACCAGGTGAAGGCCTTCACTGCCCCTTCTCCTTGAGCATCCATGTCCAGGCAGCTGCTGAGCTCTCCCCAAAGTCCATCCTGGTCCCTGGAATCAGCACTCAGAGCTTTCCTCCTGTTCCAGCAGTGCCATTGAGCTCCCACACGAAGACCAACACACCCTCAGGCAAGACCCCATCCCCTGGGACAGCCAGACCCAGCCAGGGCTCCCCTGCCCTCCCTCCCTGCCTGGGAAAAGGTGTGGAAGGAGGGGATGGAGGAGGGAGGAAGCGAGAGCAAAGCCTTGCACCGCAGACTTCAAAGTCCTCGTCAGCAGGAGCCTTCGGAACAGTTTAAGTACAAAATGAATTGTTTTAATATTTAATCAGCCTATAATAGGCCCGAGGATCCCAGTGGAGATGGTTTGCAGCTGAAAGGATGTCCAGAGTGAGTATCCCCCCTCCAGAAGGGACAGTGGTCCTGCAGGAGCCCTGAGACACAGGGAGAGACAATCCCCTCCCCCCCTGCCCAAGATGTCACACAACACCTGGGACTGGCCCCCACCCACTCACCTGCCGGGTGCTGAGGGTTTGGAGAGCCACAGCCATCAATCCTCACCCTGCAAGAGGCTGATTTCATTCTCTGATGAGCTCAGAATAAATTCGAGCCTGCTCCCACCCACTATGTAACACTCATCCCGAAGGGTCAGCGCCCCTCAGCCCCTGCTCTCCCCCTTCCCAGTGGGAGTATGGGGGCAACCAGCCATGGAAAGGGCACAGTCTCAAATGCTGGCACTGCCCAGGCTGGGGAGAAGCCCTTGGCCCTTGGGAATTGAGGTTCTTGGATATGCAGGGATAAAGACCAGGTTTGGCTCAGCTCAGCTTTTCCCCTCCAGCATCACTGCTTGGCTCCACAGGTCGGGAGCTGGAGGCTCAGACCCCAAAGCCACTTTCCCATCATCCTGGGGCACATCCCAGCCCCAATCCCACCCACACCTCGGCGATGGGGTGATGATTTTAAACTAAAAGAGGGCTGGATTATATAAAATATGAGGAAAAAGTATTTTTACAGTGAGGGTGGGCAGGCCCTGGCACTGGTACCCAGAGAAGCTGTGTCTGCCCCTGGATCCCTGGAAGTGTCCAAGGCCAGGTTGCATGGGGCTTGGAGCAGCCTGGGACAATGGATGGTGTCCCTGCCATGGAACGAGAGGATCTCTAAGTGTCATTCCCAACCCAAACCATTCCACGAGTCTCTGCTGCCAGGCTCCTGCCAGGCCCAGCAGGTGGATGTTGGGAGGAGGGAAGGAGCCTGCCCTGGGATGGTTGATGGCTTTGGTGCCTTTTTCCTTGGCACGGGGGCAGCTTATCCCCCTCCCCTGGGAACGGGGATCCCTGTGGGATTTCCAGGCACCGTGGGCAGGGGAATCAGGGAGCAGCCAAGGGCAGCAGCTCCAGAGGTACTGGAGATGCCCCTGTGGCTCCACAGTCCCTGTGGCTCCAGTGGGGATTTACCCCCAGGACAGACTGTGCCTGTCCCGTTCCGCTGTGAAAGGGGGAGTTAGGAAGGATTCTTTTTGATTGATTGCTCGGATGAAAATAAAACGCAAACACGGCAATATTATATCTGAGAACTGTGTATTGATAAAAAAGGGTGAGCGTTCCTACTAAAGGGGGATAGAAGAAAACAGCAGAGAGAGGAAAAAGAGACATGGAGAAGGAAGCAGCAGGCAGGGACAGGTTCCCAGAAGAAACCTGGCTGTCTGTCAGCCTGGCCTGGCTGTGTGCATGCTGCGAACCGCAGCGTGTCCGTGTGGCTCTGTGCTGGGCTGGGCACCATTTCCAAACAGCAGCAGGCTGTGTGTTCCTTCTATAGGAAAATCCACAAACACCAGAGGTTTGTGTCCAAAAAGGAGACAGAAGAGTCCTGCAACTTTATTTGAGTAAGGGGAGAGAGTCCACGGGGGCACGTGCCCACGGGGCTCTCTCTCTCTGGGTTTTGGAAGGCGCAGCCTCCTTTAATCCCAAACTCCCGGCTGCATGTTGCCCTCTTCCTTCCCCCACTGGAAGGTACTAGGAAGGTGCAGGCTTCCTGAACTGCCTACCCCATATTCTCCTCTTGAACCTACGGTTTTACCCCAAAGTTCAGGAGATCAGACTTGTGCAGACCCTTGACTCTATCAGGAGCCAAGCTGTCTGGGCTCTGTGACAAACCTGCTGCTCGAAGTCCGCAGACGTTCAGACCCATTTCAAAGGTTAACACGCATCCCTTCACCCATCCAATTGTCTGTAAAGACATTAGCGCAGATCTTCCCTCTCAGGTGCAGACAGGGACACGGGACCACAGGGAGGAAGAAGAGAGGGGTGAATGGGGCCGAGCAGACCCCACAGGTGAGCCCCTGCTCCCTCCCAGGTACCAAAGATAAATGGCTCCCGTGGCATCGCCGCTGGCTGCGTTTGTGTGCTGAGGCTGCTCCCACAGCCAGGCTTCGCAGGCACTTCTGGCAGGGTTTTCATGGCAGGCGTTTTTGGAGGGCTTTTTTTTTTTGGTGCTCATTTTTTGGCACACATTTCTGGTGGATGTTTTTGGCAGGAATTTTTGGCGGGCTTTTTGATGCACATTTTTGGTGGGCATCTGGGCATTTGTGTCACCGTCCCGTGGCAGGGGCCGCTCACAGCCTGATCCTGGAGGCTTTCTCTGCCCTGGCTGGCTGCCAGGCAAAGCCCTCCCAGGGACAGGGCTGCCAGCACATGTACAGCCCCTATAAGAATATATCATATGTTGAGGCATAAATAAAAATAAGATTGGTCCCTCTCAGTGCCCCAAACTACAGCAGGATAAACCAACCCCTGCATTTCACAGCCTTTGCCAGAAGGGCAAACCCTTAAAATCCCCAAAAAGCCCTTCCCCAGGGTGAAGTGTCCCCTTGTGCTGCTTTTGGGGGGAAATCCCCAGAGTTACCCCACTGTGGGGCAGCCTGGCTCAGCCCAGCCCGTCAGGAGGATGTTCTGAGACGGATCCTGGGGAAAAATAAATCAGCTTAAAACCATTATCCATCAGGGCTGTGCTTCCATTAGAGAACCCTCTGCCCAGAAGCTGCTGGAGCCTCCCGGGTCTCAGGTTACTGCAGTTGAGCTCTCAGGACCACACTGGATGCGATAAATAACCCGGTGGGTGCTGTGGGGTGGGATTGGGACCATTAAATGTGCCCAGTTATTTTTACAAGGATTCTTCGAGGAAGAAGGAGGGGAAGAAAAGATCTGAGCTCTCCTCTGCTGGCAGGAGCAGAGTGGAGTGAGGGCTTCATCACCTTCCTACCAGCACCATCTTCTGGCCAACACCAGCCCCTCGGCCAGAGGCTGCAGTCGTGGAGTCCCAGAATATTTCAGGTTGGGAAAGAACTTTAGGATCACTGAGTCTAACCATTCCCCCAGCACTGCCAAAGCCACCACTTCCCCATGTCCCCAAGTGCCACATCCATGCAGCTTTGAAATCAGTCCGGGGGATCCCTCAGTTTATCCATGGCAAGGAGCAGGGTTGGGATTGACTCTCCTGTTTGGAGCTCCTGGCCAGCCCCTGCTCTGGGTTTAGGACAGGACCTGCAGTATCACTGTCTCTGCAGCCCTGGTGCTGCTTTGGAGAGCCCAGGGAACTGTCTTTGCACTCTAGCAGAAATGAAGGAAGGGATGTGATCCATCCCACCTGAGACAGGCTGAGGGCACTGGGAAAGAGCTGCAGGTGGGATTGGATGTCTCACCTCGGCAAGAGTATAAGGAAAGGAAGGAATTCCTCCCTGTAAGGCTGGAGAGACTCTGGCACTGCCCAGAGCAGCTGTTGCTGCCCCTGGATCCCTGGAAGTGTCCAAGGCTGCTTGGAGCAGCCTGGGATGGTGAAATGGGATGAGCTTTAAGGTCCCTTCCAATTCAAACCGTTCTAAAAGTCCTCAATGCCTGAAGAAAGGAAATAAATGGACACACATTATGTACAAACCCCTGTGGATGTGTGATGGTTTGGCAGTTTGGGAAAGACCCTACACCTATCTCCCCAAAAGGCCACCCCAGATGGTTGTTGGAGCATCCTGCAGCCTCACTGTCCCCTCCAGTCTGCTGCCACCACCCCAAGCAGTCAGCCCCAGGAGTAATTTTCTCCTCGCCCAGTAGCAACAATCCCAAAGTTCCCAAGCAGGGGGAGAGGAGGAAGGCAGGCGGAGTTGGAGTTGCTGCCCCACCTCCCCACAGAGGCCGTGTGGGCCCAGTCCAACACGCAGAGGCCCTGGGAGCTGCTGCGCTGTGGTCAGGCCGTGCCAATGGCCCCGGCTCTCCCCACGGACAGAGGATGTGAGCGGCCGGCGCCTCGGACACCAGTTAAATGTCCTGGGGAGTGAATTCCACACGGGCCTTTCTTCTGTGCAGTTCAGTGACACATCAAAGCCCAGATAAGCCTTGCAGACCATTGCACTCTCCAGTGGGGCTTGGGCTGATTTATCTCACTCCAGCTCTGGCCTCTGCATTTCTGGCCCATCATGTGGCTGTGGCCCATGGAGACGCTTCTGCTCCTGCTCCTTTTCTCTCTGCTGCCCATCCTTTGCCCCAGGTCTTCCATGGGTGCCCAGCTGCTCCTAGAAGTGGGGCAAGATGTTCAGCATTCCCACTGGACACTGTGGCCATGGCATCTGTTCTTATCCACGCTTGGCACTCGTGGACTTGTTCCAGGTGGTGACACCAAGAAATAAACTGCAATTCCTGTAATAGATTCCAAGCCTACACCAACTGGTCTCATGTTGGTGGTTCAGCTCTCACAGGTGACAGAACTGTCCCCTCTCAGAGGCAGGGCCAGGTCCCACCAAGCACAGGCAGCTCCTACCAGTTCTGTTGGAAGTGTGGGTCATGGAATCATGGAATGGTTTGTGTTGGAAGAGACCTTGAAGCCCATTCAGTGCCACCCCTGCCAGCTCTCTCCCTGGGAGCCACCTGCTCCCATCCCATTGGGATGATGGGCAAACAGATTCCTGACATCCAACACCACAGAGCTGGGATCCCAGCACTGCCCTTCTCTGTGTAACAGGAATTAGCTGAAATCCAGGCAGGATTTGAGCCTGGCATTGCTGGAGATGTCTCCTTAAACTCTGGGGGCTGCTGGTAGAGGGGGTTCCTGGGCAGGGAGTTCTTTCTCAGCCTCTCTGTGCTTCAGGGCAGGAGGTTAATTAGGTAGCAGGGTAATGAGGAGTCATTAAATCTGCCTGCACCGTGCTGTCAGCGTAACAAGGACAGCCCAGGAAGGTTAAAGCTGGGATTCTCCTTCTCCCTTTGCCTTCAATTAACCTTTCCATGTTTTTGCAATGCTCCAGGCCCCAGAGATGGGGTCTGAGTGTTCTGGTAATTAGCAGAACACAGAAACAAACTTTTCTTTGAAGTCACCGGCAGGAGTCTCGGTTTCCAGTTTAAAATAAACAGGAGGACCCAGCTCTCCCTTTAAACATTGCCACTGTCCCATCCGTGCTTGGGTGGGGGTGGGGGGAATGGGGTTTATTTGGAATTGTTATTCCACTTTTGCTTTCCCCTCCTCAAGTGGGAAGCTCTGGGGCGCATCTCAGCCCCCCACCAGTGAGACATCTCCTTCCACTTCCCTGCTCTCAGTTGGGGCTCCTTCCTTCCCTTTTTTGACCTTCTGACAGACAAGTGGTGAGGCTCTCAGGACATCCCAGATCCCTGAATGAGGTCCTTCCTCCCAGGGCTGTCCCAGGAGTGTTTTCAGGGTGCTTTTATTGGTGGAGAGACACCTCAGCGTGGAGGAACCTCCCACATCTGGTGGATGGCATCCCCCGTGGTGGGGGGATGGAACTGGGTGACCCTCAAGGTCTCTTCCAACCCAAACTGTTCTGTGGTGTGGCCAGCAGGTGACAGAGTACATAATCTCCTGTCCATGTGCTGCTTTCCCCTCCTGAATCCCAGAGGGTGACAAATGAGGAGTCTCCACAAGGAAACCCTTGTTCTCATCTGTCCATGGTAGCAGAGCTCCTGTGTGCAGGAGCCCACAAAGCTCCACAAAAACCAACATTTCATAAAATGGGGACGTTTTTATAATGAAATCCTCTAAAAAAACCCAAATCCATTCCCATTCCCACTCTACCTCTTCTGCTTAATTAATGGAGCAGAGAGGGGCTTCCCAAAATCCTGTCCTTAACTTGTTATCCTGCTGGATTGGCCATGGTGGGCTGGCAGTGTCCAGTCACATGTGGTGCTTGTGATCCAGAGGCTCTGTGGGGACGTGCAGCCTCACAGAGGGCCCAGTGTCCCCTCACAGAGCCCTATTGAGGCTCCTCACATGGCCCAGTCAGCCCTGACACGCGTGACTGCTTCTGTTCCCAGGCCATCCTTGATTTACAAGGCAACTCCTCTTTTCCATATTTTTTTCTTCCCTCCATCAGTGTCACTCCAGCTCTACTCCAGCAGGATGAGAACCCCTCTGAGCCCCTCTGTCCCCTTGTGTCACCTGACCCACCCTGGCCTCCAGGGTGAGCTCCACACTGTCCCCCCAGCACATCCCCTCCTGCAGAGAATCCTGGAATATCCTGAGTTGGGAGGGACTCCAAAGGTCGTGGATCCAGTTCCTGGCCCTGCACCCCTGTCCATCCCTGGCAGTGCTGTCCAAAGGCTCCTGGCGCTCTGGCAGGAGCTGAATAGGGCTGTGCCCATTCCCTGGGGAGCCCGGGCAGTGCCCAGCACCCTCTGGGGAAGAACCTTTCCTGATATCCCACCTAATCCTCCCTGGCCCAGCTCCAGCTGTTCCCTAATTCCTGTTCCTGCTCACAGTGAGCAGAGACTGGAGCTGCCCCTCAGGAGGAGGTTCCAGACCCCGACGAGGTCTGACCTCAGTCTCCTCAAGTCACCTCAGTCACCGCTCCTGGGCTTCCCCTCTATCCTTCACCACCTCTTAGGCCTCCTTGGGATGCTCTCCAACAGATTTATGAAGGGAGATTTGCCCACTCTGGTTGGATTCCCCCTCCCCATCAGAAGACAGGATGGCTTGGGAAGAGTAGAGGTTCATGGCTTTAAATCCTGGACTGGAACTGCTGAGAGTATGAAGATCTCCCTGGGGCACAGGGATGGGATGATTCCTGTACATGGATGGATTTTTAGCTGATGGTTCCTTGCTAAAGCCAGCTCTGCACATGTGCACTATGTGCTCTTCCCACCTCTCCTTCCAGGGAATTAAAGATTAAAGATGGGACAGTTCTTGTCTTCCTCAAACGTTTTTGGGGACACTGATCTCAAAAGCCAGTGCCTGACCCAGAGGCAGCTGTCCCAGGCTGTGGTGGGGCTGCCAAATTTCAGGGCTCTCACCTTAGAGACAGCCCCTAAAGCTGTCTCCTAAAGCAATTTCCATCCTTCCTTTTATTATCTCTCTGGGGTAGCTCAAATGGGCAGAGCTCTAAAACTCAGCTGGTTCATTCCAAGCCTCCTCCAGATCCCTGCTGGAGGTGCCACAGCAAAACTCATTAAAAAAGGCTCAGATCCTCTTTAGGCAATGGAGACTCCCAGGGCCAGCGATTCTCCCTTTTCTTGGATGCCATCCATGTATTTCTCTTCTCTCAGGGTCCAGGCTCAGAGGGGAGTTTGAGCTCAGCAATGCCCAGTTGTGATTTTGCCACCACCTGTATTAAATTCTGGTTTTTCCTGGCTCATCCCTTAGCTGGCCACCAAGTTAAGGACATGATCTGGCACATCCCAGAGCGATGGCAGCCCGGAATTCCTGGCTGTTTCACCCTCCTTCCCCAGGGATAACCAAAGCCCGGACCACGGGAAGGATGGGTCCTCTCCCAGATGCCAGGAAGGTGATCCCCACTGCTATTTTCCTCTGTTTTCTCTCATTCCCAAGGCATTTTTTCCGCTGCCAATGAGGCATTTTTCACTTCCCCATTCCCAGTTATCTCTGGTGAGCATTGAGGGGGTTCCATGGGGTGAATATGGGGAATCTCAGCAGTCCTGCCCTCCTCAGAACTCTGAAGACTCTAAATTCCACACTGTTTATCAAACCCATTTCCTGCTGTCTTTCCTCATTCCCGTTTCCTGGAAAGGTCAATAGTACTTGAAGCTGTCGGTGGCTCTTCGAGGAGAGGCCATTAATCTCGCTATAATTATCTGCAATCATTTCAGGAGCAATAACCCATTTGTCCAAGCTTTTCTCAGAAGCTTGTTAAGCAGAAGGAGGGAATGGAAGGTGGGAGACACTGGGAAATAGTCCAGGAAATGTCCCACTGAGCCTCTAGACCCTGTGGCTGTGGGAGCTCCGGCACTGGGGTGGTCCTGCCAAAGCCACCAAGGACCTGCCCCAGCTCATCAGCCACTGGAAAGATCTGGAGATCTCCCCAGACCTTCGTGGGTTTCACATTAAGTGTCTGGATCCCCTCCAGTACTGACAGTGCTTGGATTTACTTAAATTTCAATTTTTTAGGAAGTTTGGCCCTGAATTCAAAATATTCACAGTTCTGGAGCTGAACTACTCAAATGAAGTAGATTTACCAAAATAAATGAAGATAATAAACAGCATTAAGAAATTAAAAAGCCCAAATCCACTCCCATTTTCTATCAATTAATAACAGAATCTTTTACATACATAGGTGTGTATAAGCAAAGGATTAATTAAATGTTAGAACAATTACACAGGGATGGGGAGTTTGCTCATGTTTAAAGCCCACAGTATTTAGGATTCAGTCAAAGATTTGCTGAAGAGAAATTAATGTAATAATTACATCCCAGCTCTGCTGCAGGAGCCAGTAACCCACCTTTAATTAGGCTCATTAGCAAATGACATCAGTGCTTCTAACGGAGGGAGGTTTGTGGGAGGCCTTCCCAAAACACCTCAGGGTAATGCACCTTGTGACACATAAAAACCCTGGCAGAAAGCCCCTTTCTGTGTTCATGGGCCTCACTCCCATGTCCAGCGTGGCATCAGATTATCTGTGGAGCAACCTATGGATCCTGAGGAACCACAGTTCCACATGCAGGAGAGCAGGGACCTTGACGGGAGCCGTGGCAGAGCTCGGGGTGAGGAGGGACAATTCCACCAGCACTTTGAGGGGATCCTCTGTCACCTGGAGTCACCAACCACCTTGAGAGCAGTAAATCCCGACCTTGTGGCTGTTAACACCTGGGAGGTACTTCCTTCTGCCACTGGAGATCCCTTAGGACTTGTGGGGTTCCTGGAGAAACCGGGAGGGAGCAGCCAGGGGGGGTCAGGCTCTGCTCCCAGGGAACAAGGGGCAGGATGGCAGGAAATGGCCTCAGGCTGGGCCAGGGGAGGTTTTGATTGGAAACTGAGGAAAGATTCTTCACAAAAAGGGTTGCCCAGCCTTGGCACAGCTGCCCAGGGCAGTGGTGGTGGAATTCCCATCCCTGGAAGCACGTTAAAACATATGGATGTGGCAAGTGGGGACAAGGCTTAGTGGTGCTCATGGTGGTGGCTGATGGTTGGACTTGGTGGCCAAAAAGGTCTTTTCCACTTTAACAACTCTGTGATTCTGTGATTTTAAGCCCTCTTCCCACCAAGACAGGATCAACATCTTCCCATCGCTGGTTTCCATATCTTTGGGACACAGAGATGTCCCCAGTTCCTGCAACTTCCTTAAGGCTCCTGCATCCCAAGGGACACGGCGACCCCAGCCTCTGATGTCTTGCCATCAGGGCCATCTGAAGACAGCAAGAGGCTCATCACAAGCCCCAGTGTATCCGACGTCAGGCAGGAACCCAGGCACAGCCACACCCTGAGCCGTGACACCGGGACAGAACGTGCGACCTCCAGGCAGCAGCAGCAGCTGGCCCGTGTCCCTCCCGCTGGCCCGAGCTCCCCGCGCCGCCCAGGCGGGGCTGCAAACGCCCCGTCCCCCTCCAAACAGCTCCAAACAGCTCCGAAGATCTTGACTTCACTCGGCCCCGGCTGATAAGAAAGTTATGAGCAAAAAAACTTCAAGTGCGGGGTCAGCGCGGGCTCGTGGGAACAGCAGGGATCTGGCTCCGCTTCCCGAGGCATCTCCTCCTCCAGGGAAGGGAAAGTCCCGTGTGCCTGAACAATCCCGTTCCTGCACTCACCCATCCTGGCTGCAGGGAGGGATGTGGCTGCAGACACGGAAATAATCCCTATTTTCCAGCTCTTTGCACAGGAGAACGTTCCTGGTTTGGGAGATCCAGCCTGGAGCTGCTGGAGGTTCCAGTGTTAAATCCAAGGAGCATTACCTGGAGTTCCTCTTGGGCTGACACAGGGCAGGATGGGGATCAGGGGCAGCAGTAGGGGAGAAATGGGGGTTTGCATCCACTGCTTCCATGTTTTCCCAAGCCATTGGGACATTTTTCCTGACCCACCCGAAGGGCAGCTCTGAGACTTCAGACTCAGCTCTCCATAAGATAGGAAAGGAAAGGAAGAGAGGGCAGTCCAGGAACTGGCACCACCTCTTGCTCGCTTTAGTCTTCATTGCTGCACTGCTGGGTTGCTCCAGGAGTTAAAACTGGGGAATATCAGCCTGGAGGGGGGAAGGAGAAGGGGAAATTCAGAGATCAGAACTTGATGTGAATGAAAATATTTGCAGCAGAAAATCACTGCTGGAAAGATGCCAGAGCTGTTCTCCAGCACTCCAGACCCCTCTGGCATAAGAGGCAGGGCAAAGGGAATGCTGGCAGCAGGATTTGAAGAATATGACCAGAAATGCAGGCACAGTCTTCTATTTATTTATTTTAAGTGATGCCAGTGGAGGTGTCGGGCTGGGAGGCAGTTTCTGAGCTTTCCCCTTCAGCATTCCCAGTGCCCAGAACTAAATCCAAGCCTTCCCAGAGGGTGCCTGAACAGAAATACACCCAGCATTTCAGTCAGATGACACCAGGCCTCCCAAAAGTAGGATTTGAGGATTTGCCAGCTCACAACCCTGGAAAAACATCTTCCTGAAGGATTTGTCCCTGCAGGTCCCCAGCAGTTGCTTTTCTGTAATGTTTTACCTGTTTGAATTCCCGAGGGACTGTCTCCGAGTTTTCCCGTTCAGGTCCCAGAGGAGAGGCTCTGTATGTGATACCTCCAGGAATATTCCCTCCTCCCAGGCATCCCTGCTTTCCCAGAGCCCCCTCCCTGCATTTGGGATAGCACAGACCCACACCTGCACTCTAGGACTCCTCCAGCTGACCCAAAATGGGGACTGGGGCCTGGCTGGAGGTTCAGGGCTGTGAACAGCAATTAGTGCCCTAATTAGTGCCATAATTAGAGCAATTAATGGGGGGTCTGGGACGCACCTCCATTCCCTCCTGGGCACATCCTGAGGCACATCCCAGGGCACACAGCTGCATTTCCTCTGCCATGGGGTGAGCACCCAGATATTGGGAGTGGTAAGGAGAACCTCCCAAATAATTCTCCCAGATGTTTCTCTGCTCCATGACCACAGCTGTAAATTGGATTCCTCTCAATCTCCACCCCCCAAAGCAGAGCCCAGCTGAGCCTCTATGGGGCCACCACTTCTCCACCTGCAGGTTAAACCCCATGATTTCAGCTGGAAGCAGCAGCGATTTTCCTTCACCAACCCTTGTCTGGCAAAGCTGTTCCAGTGGCCTGGACTACAGAGCCATTGGCATGTTCCCACAGCTGTGAGGGATGGGTGGAGAGCTGTGGCTCTCCCCAGGCCTCAGGGATCCCTGGGCTTCCCAGGAAGCTTTCCTGCTTTCCTGCTGTGACACAAAGCACGGGACATGGTGTGGCTTTGGGGTTTCATTCTCATCATTGAAGCGACTCAGCACCAGCCTTGGCCTCCAATATGTGTCAGGGCCACTCTGGCTGGGCAAGGTTGGGTTTTCCTGGGGGTCTCCGAGGGGTTGGAGCCATCCTTTCTCTCCAGCAGAACAGAGAGGGCCATTCATGCTCTGTCCCATGCAGGAACGTGACTGCCCAGAATAGGCTGCAGGACCCCCCCAGGGGGCAGGGAGGGGGGCCCTGCATGCCCCAAACTCCTCTGTTTTGGGAAGAGAATCCAGGAAAAGCTCACAGAATCCAGAGGGTTAAAGGGTGCTTAAATGCATGGATTCTGCCCCGGGCAGAGGAGCCCTTTGAGGGGCTGCCCCCTGCTCTGCCTGGGGATGGAGGAAACAGAGGGGACAGGGCCAGGTCACCTCCTGCTGCCCTTCAAAGCCTCCAGCTGGCAATGGACTTGTTTGTTCCTGTGTGGGCCAGACCAAAGGTCCAGCCCGAATCCCAGGAATGCACCAAGGTGCAGGAATGATCCACTGAGCTCCAGGGTCAACTCTGGGACACAAATTTCAAGATGGAAACATCTCTGGCTATTACTGGACAAAAAGGGGCAGCAGCTGAGTGTTCCAGGCAAAGCCAGGGATGGGCTGTGTCCATCCAGCCCAGCCCACCAAACCTGGCTTTTCCTGCTGTCTTTCCCACTTAAACCTGGCTCTACCTCTGTGTCCTTCCCACTAAACCTGGCTTTACCTCTATATCCTTCCCACTAAACCTGGATTTTCCTGCATACACAGATAATGTCTACCCTATTTACAACCCTTAACCACTTAGAAAAGCCAGGCTGGTCCAGTTTTCATCAGCAATTTTGAACAAATCTTGAGATGAGGATCCTGTCACTCATGGAGAGACAGTGCCACTCCCTGTCCAGCTTTATTTGTTTATTATTTTCACTCCTCCTCAAAGCTATCCCGTGTTTCTCCCGCTTTTCCCTCCTCCATCCCCATCCTCCCCTCAGCCATTGGTTGCAGGGGCTGTGCTGGGGGAGCCCTGGGATGTTCTATAAAACCACCCACTGCGGGAGCCACGGCAGAAAGGAGCATTCCCCGCAGCTCCAGCCCCCTCACCAAAGCCAACTCCAGCATCCAAACCAGTGCAGCTCCCCCAGGACATGCCCAGGGTCCCGGGCAGGGGGAAGGAGCTCTGAGGAACAGCTCCCAAATTCCATGGTCAGCAGGAAGGTAATGACTCCGATGGAAAGCTTTGCTGTTCTGTGCCTTAATCTGCAAACAAAACGATTCATTGTGTCAGGGTGAATTTTTGCAGGGTGAATTTTTGCAGCCCCCTCTGGGGAAGGGTTGGAGGGACCACGGTGCCTGGACAAGGTCCAGGATGTGGCAGGGAGAGGAGAAATCCAGCACACCTGGGGTGGAAACTCCTCCTGCTCCTGGAGCAGGCTGGGCTCGGAGAGGGAGCGGTGGGATGTGCTGTTGACACCTCTCTCCCTCCTCTCCTCCATCCACAGAGATTGCGCTGCAATATTTATCCACAGAAAAACTGTGTTTGGTGTCTGGAGAGATGAGTCTGGGGAGGTGGAACTGCATTGGAAGGGAGGGAGAGGGGAAGGAGGAGGTGGAGGATGGAGGGAGAGGCTGCTGGAGGTGCAGATGCTGCCTGGGATGTGCTGGGCTCTCCTGGGCTCCCAGGAAAGAGGGACTCCAATCCCACTCACAGCACCTTTCAGGCAGAATCAGGCTCTCCAGGGCTGAGATGACAGTTTTCAGTCTGGTTTTCTCTGGGAGTCTCTCCCTGATTCCATGCCAGGATTCCAGTGGCTTCAGGTGCAATTTGGGCTCGGGATAGTTAAAATTCCCACTGGGATGGGTGAAAGCAATTCTGGATCTGAGGTTTAACCATGCTGGTATTGGTTTTCCATCTGAGCAAGCTTCTTGATGCTCCCATGCCTCAGTTTCCCTCAGCTGAGGGAGGGCTGTGCTTCCAAGCACTCCAAGATGGGAAGAGCAAGGAGTAAATGGGCAGTTGGACAGGAGAAAGCAGTTTCTCTTTGCCTAAATTTTGGGTCTAATAAAATATTTGATTCAGTTTAAGGTGAGACAGGGAGAAAGTGTTTTTCTTCTCCAGTGCGCTGCAGTTGCGCTGTGGAGGGGCTGGGCAGGAGCCTTGTCCTGTGATCCTCCCTCACATGAGCTCCTCTGCCAAGCCCCAGGGTTTTTATGCTTCTAATTTTTTTTTTTTTTTTTTTTTTTTTTTTTTTTAACCAGAGCTCTGAGGTCAGGCTGGGCTCGTGAAACAGCCCAGGGCTGTGGGGGGCTCTGGGCATGACTCCAGCAGTGACACCCTGTGCCAGTGCCACCGCTGTCCCCCAGCCACGAGTGGCTGTGCCATCCAAAGCTGTCCCTGAGAGCCCTCAGCGACCTCAGGCAGGAGTTGTGAGCGGGGTCTGCCCTCTCCTGAGAGCTGCAATCCCGTGGGCACGGTGGGGAGGAGAGGTTAGGACTCCCCAGTGGAAACCTCTCCTGGGCATGGCTGGGGGAGACAGCAGAGCTGGGGAGTTCAGCAAGGCTGAAATGCCTGGAACAGGTCAGAGCAGGGATTTGTGTCCAGGTTTGTGATCCTTTGGGGTATTTATCCATCTCTCCCTTCCTTTCTTCCCCCTTCCCAGCCCAGCCCGGGCATTTCCACAAAGCCCGAGTCCCTGGGAGAGGCACAGCCGTGTCCCCAGGAGCTGTGGTCAGTCTTGGGGGCTCCTGGCTGGCCTGGCCACCTCCTGCCAGGGTGGGAGCTGTGCTGGGCCTGGGATCCCCTTGCCATGGGCAGGGAGAACCTTGCTGCAGCCTGGGAGTACCTTGGCTGGCTGCTCCTGGGAAGCAGATCCCAGGGTACAGCGGGTTTGGGATCAGACCCCAGCTCTGCCTGGAGGAGCCAGAGCAGAGCTTGAGCCCCCACTCTGATCCCAGTCAGGCTTCCTGATCCCTGCCTCACTTGTTCCCTGGAGCAGAGAAATCCCAGGGACTCTCACAAAGGCTCCAGTTCCAGTCCAGCCACAGCAATTTCTTCCTTCGGAGCTGGGAGATTTCACAGTTTGGCAAAAGTGTTCCCTATTCCCTCCAACCAGAAGCCCCCAGATTTATCCCTGTTTGAGGAACAGACTGGAGTTTGATGCCCTTTTCCACTCCTTCTCTGGGCTCATTTCTCAGCCTGGATTACCCCAAACCCCTTCCTGAAACCCACCCCCCCCCGGGATGGTGGCACCCCCACCCTCAGCTCTCTCCCATAGTTTGGTGCAGCCCCTGGGCTCTTCCTGCCTGGAAGTGCCGTCAGAGCTGGGCAAAGCAAAACCACTCTGGGAACATTTATTGGTGCTCAGCCCTGGAGACCCTTCCCTGTGTCAGCAGCCGGGGCTGGAGAGAGCCCAGGGAGATTTACAGCCCTGAGCAGGGAGCCAGGCAGGCAGGGAGGTTTGGGAAGGAAGGGGTTCAGTTCATGGGGTGAGGATGGGGAAGGAGGGGCTGTGCTGCTGCACATTAATGGGGTGAGATGGCAGGTGTCAGTATGGCACTGCTGGAAAAAACCCTGCAGTGTTTTCCCAGCAGGGCTGTGCTGAGCCCTCCCTGTGCAGGGGCAGCCGTGGGATCAGCTGGGCAGGGGGATGTTGGTGAAGCTTCAGCTTCCCCTGGAATGAACTGGAAAAGTTCTGCTGGATCTCTGGACCCCGAGGTGGGACTGCAGAACTGCCCAGATGTGCAGGTATTGACAGAGGTGCCCCAAAACTGCAACCTCAACCTCTCAGGAACTAAATGACCCAAAGCTAAGCCCTGCAGCTCCCTGACAGGAGGGGGCAGACACAGGGGATTTCAGGCTCTGCTCCCAGGGAACAGGGACGGAAGGAGAGGGAACAGCCTCAGGCTGGGCCAGGGGAGGCTCCAGCTGGACATCAGGAGGAATTTCTCCATGGAAAGGGGGGTCAGGAATTGGCAGGAGCTGCCCAGGGAGGTTTGGAGTCCCCATCCCTGGAAGTGTCCAAGGAACACCTGGACTCAGAGCTCTGGCCTGGTGATGAGGTGGGCATTGGGCACAGCTTGGACTCGATGATCCTGGAAGGCTTTTCCAATGATTCTGGGATTCTAAGTGAGGAGTGGGATGGGCACAGAAGGAAATTGGGACTATCCACAAGAGCAGCAACGCTGAGTGCAGGAGGTGCAGTCCGTGCTCCCACACTCTGAGCACAGGCAGGTGTCCCCAGCCACTGCAGGGCCACATCACAGGCACAAGGGATGGTTTGTTCTCCTTCCAATTTGTTCTACTGAACTGTTTAAATTTAGCAGCACAAACCCCACCCTCAGGGTCAACAGCTCTGGCCTGGTGGGATCCAATCTGCCATAGTTTCTGTTTACTGGAATGATGGAGCTCTCCAGCAACCCATAAATAGAATTGAATCATAAAATAGAATATCCCATCTTGGAAGGGACCCACAGGGATCATCCAGCCCAACTCCTGGCTCTGCCCAGGCACCCCAACAATCCCACCCTGTCCATTCCTGGCAGCGCTGTCCAAACGCTCCTGGAGCTCTGGCAGCCTGGGGGCCGTGCCCATTCCCTGGGGAGCCTGGGCAGTGCCCAGCACCCTCTGGGGAAGAACCTTTCCCTAAAATCCAATCTAACCCTCTCTGACACAGCTCCAGCTGTTTCCTGGGGTCTGTCCCTGCTCACAGCGAGCAGAGATCGGAGCTGCCTCTTATGAGGAGCTTTCAGACCCCAGTGAGGTCTGACCTCAACCTCCTCCTCTCCAGCCTGGACAACTTTTCTTCTCTCCAATATCCCATCTCTCCATTCTATGCTAAACAATTTCTCTCCCTGGTCCTTTTCTCCACTGGCAGATCCCAGCAAGACCCCAGGGACATTCCACAAGCACCATGAGGACTCCTGCCCCCAGCTTCGCTGCCCGCCCCTCTGCAGGACCAGTCCCAGCTCCCGCCGCTCTGGCCATTGTCCTGAGCTGCCTCATCTCCAAGGCGCACAGCCAGACCCCAGGGGCCTTCCAGGAGAGCACCGTGGCCCTGGAGGCGCTCGGCCAGGAGCAGGCCTTCAGCCTGGTGCAGTCCGGGCTGCTGCGGGGTGTGCCCGTGTCCAATGTGTCGGACAGCATTCCCGGGAGCAGCCCCTCGGAGCCACCCCTGCTGCCCGTGTGCGCCAGGCCCGCTGACATCCGCCACGTCTTCAAGTACATCAACACCATCGTGTCCTGCACCATCTTCGTCGTGGGCATCATCGGCAACTCCACGCTGCTGCGCATCATCTACAAGAACAAGTGCATGAGGAACGGCCCCAACGTCCTCATTGCCAGCCTGGCCCTGGGGGACCTGCTCTACATCCTCATCGCGCTGCCCATCAACGTCTACAAGGTTGGCACGGCATGGATGGGGCTGCTCCCACTTGGGGCTCTGGGAGAAGCTCTTGCATGAGCTGTGGCTGCCCCTGGATCCCTGGCAGTGTCCAAGGCCAGCTTGGATGGGGCTTGGAGCACCCTGGGGTAGTGGACGGTGTCCCTGCCCAGGGCAAGGGGTGGGACTGGATGGGCTTTGAGGTCCCTCTGAAACCCTTCTGAGATTCCATGGTTTGTGTTGCTGCTGAGGCCGAAAGAAAGAGCTGGAATGAGTGGTTGGTTCTGGGGTAGCCTCAGGAAGGGCTCCAGGAGTCAGGGGGACACAAGAGTTGTGAACTCAGCCTCATTCTCCTCTGGAATGAGTGGCCTGGATTTCTCCAGCCTCCAGCACACATTGTCCCCACCTCTTCTTGTCCCGGCTGAGCGTGGAGCCACAGAGCCCGTGTTCTTTCAGGAAAGTGAGTGTGCCTGGGGGTCAGAGTCTGGAAAAGGCTTAGGACACACAGCTTTGAAGCTGTCCAGGCTGGATTTTGTCTGTGTCAGAGCATGACTTTCATTCTCACTTTGAAAACAATACAAAGCAGCCTAGTGTGGAGTTTAGGACTCAGATCCATTCAAAAGCCCCCAGGATCTGGAGTCAGGACCTGGTGTCTGGACCATCCTTCATCTCTATGTCCAGTCAGGGAAATGAAAGCTTCCCAGTGGTAGCAAACTGTGGGAAAATGCCCACATTCCAAGTGGTGGGAAGCTCAGAGAGATCTCCCTGCTCTCTGTGGACTCCCCACACCTTGTGGTGAGAAGAAGCTGGAAGCATGTTCCCAAAGCAGCCTGGTAACCTGTGGATCCTCCCCAGCTCCTGGCCAAGGACTGGCCCTTCGGGGTGCAGGTCTGCAAACTGGTGCCCTTCATCCAGAAAGCCTCCGTGGGTATCACAGTGCTCAGCCTCTGTGCCCTCAGCATTGACAGGTGAGACACAACAGCCACCCCTGCCCTGCCCAGCCTGCCCCTGTCCCTTGGCTGGGACCAGAGGCAGAGCCAGGAGCTTGTTCCCAGGCCAGTGCCAAGATGGAGACAGACTTCTTTCACGTGGAGCTGGAATCCAGCAAGAACTCTGGTGACAGAGCTGAAATCCTGCTGGGAAAGGCTGAGGGGAGGATCATGGTGTGGGTGGGGTGGTGAGGAAGGGTGGCCAAGGACAGTCCCCATCCCATCCATCCACTGAACCCCTGCTTCCCATTCCCACACCTGGGAAGGTTCAGAGGTGGAGGAGGAAGGTGTGAGGGAAAGGACCTTTGGGAACAATTCTAATCTGCACCTTCTCCTCCCTCCCTGGCTGCTTTTCTCACTCCCGTCTGCTCCTGTCATGTTCCCACACCCGGGCAGGTACCGAGCAGTGGCGTCCTGGAGCCGGATCCAGGGCATTGGGATCCCCATGTGGAAGGCCGTGGAGGTGCTGCTGATCTGGGCAGTGGCCATCGTGCTGGCAGTGCCCGAGGCCATCGCCTTTGACATGGTGGAGCTGAGCTACTGGGAGCAGCACCTGTGGGTGTGCATGCTGGCCTCGGAGCAGAAATCCCGTTTCATGAGGGTACCTGTGCTTCCCCACCCCAATCCCAATCCCAATCCCAATCCCAATCCCAATCCCAATCCCGCTTCAGGAGGGTACGTGTTACCCCTCCTGCCCTTTCCCCATTTCCAGCTGTTCTCTCTCCCTTTCCCCTGCAGTTCTACCGGGATGTGAAGGACTGGTGGCTTTTTGGCTTCTATTTCTGCCTGCCCTTGGTGTGCACGGGCATCTTCTACACTCTCATGTCCTGCGAGATGCTGAGCAAGAGGAATGGGATGAGAATCGCTCTGAATGACCACATGAAACGGGTGAGAGAACCAGGGAGGAATGCTGGGATTCCCAAAGAAGAGGGAGTGCTGTTGGAGGGGGAACACTTCCTGTCCCTTTGAAGGACAGGATGAGCTGGCAAAGCCTCCCAGCGGATCTTGGCACGTTGGTGCAGGGATTAAACCAGGGAAAAGGGCCTTCAGCTCCATAATCTCCAGCCTCGGGGATGACCCAGACCCTTCTGGCCACAGCCCAGCCTCATTAAAGCTCTCCTGGTCATTTATCCCAGCCTACACCCCACTGGACCAAAGGCTGGATGTGCCAAATCCCAGACAAGGTGTGCAGGGAAGAGTTCACTGTCCCCTCCCACACTTTGGGAATGACTCCCTGAGGAACTGCAGCTGGTTGTCATCTTAACAGTGTGATGGGCGGATAGAGGAGGCCCCATGTCCCAGGGAACACCATCCCAGCAGAGCCACCAGGAGCAGTGGTGGGGAGAGGTCTGGAGCTGCTGCTGCCCTGCCCCTTTCTGCAGCCTGGACCTGGTGCAGGGTTCCAGGAGCAACCGGGGCTACTGGAAAATGTCCCTGCCCATGGCAGGATGAGACGAGCTTTAAGGTTCCTTCCAATCCCAACCATTCCACGATTGCACGATTTGGGACTCGCTGCCCAGTGCTTATCCTCCGCCCTGCCCCTGTCTGGCAGCGCCGGGAGGTGGCCAAGACCGTGTTCTGCCTGGTGGTGATCTTCGCGCTCTGCTGGCTGCCCCTGCACCTCAGCCGCATCCTCAAGAAGACCATCTACGACCAGACAGACCCCAACCGCTGTGAGCTGCTCAGGTAGGGCACAGCAGGTGACACCGGCCTGGGAGCCCCACCTGGGACCAGCATAGGCCCTGTCGGGTTGGACCAGACTGGGGAAGTTGCCTTCCACCTCCTGCTTTCAGTAATTCCTTGCCCACACTGCACTGCCCTCCTGATGAGCACGGAGAGGGTGGGGGGACATGAGAAGGGTTAAATTAAATTTTGGAATGTCTCTGTGAGGCTGAGCTCTCCTGGGCACAGGAACATTCTCAGCAGGGCTGAGGGCTCCTCACTTTCTGCCAGGTGGGAGGTGCCTGTCTCCCTTCCCTTCCATCCGTCAGCCAAAATCCAGCCCAGGCCAGGGGCTGCTGCTGCGCTGGGGTTTGGGAACATCAGGAGCACCAGGAGAAATCAGAGCTTGTGTTCTTGGCTTCCTAAGGGAATGCTCCACACAAGGAAAAAAGTGTTTTTTCTCAGGGAAGGATGGATTTGTGCTCAGCTCTGTTATCAGTCACTGCTCCTCCACGGAAGCAGGATCCTAGGCCAGACCGTTTGGAAATTCCCTCTGTTCTCCATGACACATCTGTTCTCTACCTTCCCATCACAGTTTCCTCCTGGTGATGGATTATTTCGGGATCAACATGGCCTCCCTCAACTCCTGCATCAACCCCGTGGCTCTGTACTTTGTCAGCCGGAAATTCAAGAACTGCTTCCAGGTAGGAATGACCCCCCAGGCCCCGGGGCACAAGCGTATCTCATTCCTCATCCCAAATTTTCCTGTTAGATACTCTCTTCTCCAAGTACACCAGATCTCAGTCCCTGCTGGGGGGAGGCTTTTGCCAGAGCAGGATTTAGGACAAGCCAAAATTTCCCTGTCACCATGGAACAGGAACATCCCCACAAACCATCAGACCAGGGGCTGGGGCTGCTCCAGACTTTGAACCCAAGATGTTGGGAGATAATTTTCAGGAGTAGTGACGCCCTGAGAAAGAAAGGGAAGGAGATTGGGATGGGATGGGATGGGAGTTGAACCCAGCTAAGCATCACCTGTATTTTCTGTCCCCTAATGACAAGAACACACAATTACAAAAAATGCCCCAAATTTCAGTGTCCTCATTTCCCACCCTCACCAGCTGTATCCTGGAAAACCTGCTCCCAGCAGAGCTGCAGGACAGCAAGGCTCAGCAATTCCCAGCCTGGCACTGTGCAGGGACACCTGCTGGTACAATATGGGAATATTTCGTCCTCTTTTCCCATATCCCATACGTGACCTCTCCCCTTTGTGTCTCCCCAGTCCTGCCTGTGCTGCTGGTGCCAGAGGCCGGCCCTGAGCATCACCCCCACAGATGAGAAGGGATCTGTTGGGAAGTGGAAAGCCACGGGGCAGGAGCTGGGGCTGGACCGGAGCAGCTCCCGCCTGAGCAACAAGTACAGCTCTTCCTAAATCCCTGTCACTGTCCAGGACAAGGCACAAGGACAGCAGGACCCCTCCGATCCTCTCCCAGGCTCTTTCTGGCTGGGCCTGAATCAGCTTTGCCTTCGTGTCCTAACCCAGCTGGAAGGAGCTGGAACATTCCCCAGGACCAGCTCCAAACCCAGCCCCTGACCCCAGCAGTCACCTCTGCAGGAGAGGGAAGGGCATTCACATCCTCACGGGATTTTTCATTTCCTCGCAGGAAAACCAAGGGACTTCTGGCCTTTTGCCTCAGGGTGGAACATGGGGTGGGGGGGATGTGTGTGGGAAGGGAAGGAATGTTGGGGTGGTCACTCTGTGGGGTGAGGAGGAGAGGGAGAGTGACAATTCCCAGCTGTAAAAGCCAAGCACAGCCTGGATAAATCTGTGAGGGACAGAGACGTCCTCGTGGTCATGTGGAGGTGGGAAAGGCAGTGGAGAAGGTCCAATCTCAGCTGGAAGAGCCACTAGAACCAACTAAAATATGGGAAAAGGCTCTCTCAAATTCATTATTGGCAATAATTCATGCCCCAGGTAATTTTCCAGCAATTTTCAAGGCCAGGTTGGACAGGGCTTGGAGCACCCTGGAATACGGGAAGGAGTCCCTGCCCATGGCAGGGGTGGGAGGAGAGGGAGTGGAGGTCCCTCCCAACCCAAACCAGTCTGTGACGGCAATCCATGTGATTCCATGTGACTGTGAATCCATGTGATTCCATTCTAACATTCTTGCCAAAACTTTCAGAAAAACTACGTGAAAAAGTTGTATTTATCAGGTTTTTGACGACTTTTTGTTTGTTTTCCCACATCTCTCTTTTCCTTCTTTCCCCCCTTCTACCTTGTCATAGAAAAAAATGAAGAGAGGAAAAGGGGAGAAGAAACGAGACCCGCAATTAAAACATTTTCCAGGTGTTGGGGTGGACTTTTAGCTTAACTTTCACTGAAATATAAATGTTTTACAAATAAATCATAAAGACAAATGGGTTTCAAGGAAAACAGAGACTGAAGAATATCAAGACCAGCCCATTTTCCATAAATTTCCCAATCTGTGGAGCAATCTGTCTCCACGTTCTATGACCTTCCATCCCTGTGCTGAGCAGAACACAGTGTGAGCTCTGCAGCATCTAAATTAATAAACTTTATTATTAAAGAAAATACCTTTTGCAGCAAAGTAATTAAAAAAAACCAACAAAAAAAAAGACTTTGTTTTGACACAGGGAATTCAACACACAGAAGTTACACATCCATGACATTCCCAAAGGCTACTGCATCTCCTCCTCCTTCTGTGCCCTGAACTCCTTCATGCTCCTCTGAAACAAAAGCAAAGCACAAATGTCACCAATATGTCCCTGGGGTGGCACAGAGCCACCACCCTGCTGTGCTAGGACTGCTCTGGCTGGAGCCTGGAAAGGCTGGGAAGCTCTGACAGAGCTCCAGGTGCTTTTGGAAGTGACTGAGCTTTACAGTCACTCCAAGGGAAAGGGAGCCAGGCCATGCCATGGATCAGACAGAGCCTGGCCAAAAAAACTCCCAGGTTTTCCTGCCAAAAGTGTCTCCAACACAGGCCTCAGCCTCCCACTCTGGGATCAAGGGACAGAACTGACCCTGAGCTCCCCAGGAATGACCCAAGGGACAGAACTGACCCTGAGCTCCCCAGGAATGACCCAAGGGACAGAACTGACCCTGAGCTCCCCAGGAATGACCCAAGGGACAGAACTGACCCTGAGCTCTCCAGAAATGGCCAAAGGGACAGAACTGACCTGGAACTCTCCAGGAATGTCTCACCTCAAAGGTGTTGAGCACGTGTTGACAAACACCCATCAAGTCATTCAGCCCCTTCCGGAATGGCTCCACAGCAGGAAGGGCCCCTTTGAGAAAAGATGGGAAAGGATCAATTAGGAACATGGGAGGTGGCTTCCCAGGGGCAGTCCTTATGTCCCCAGGAGTGTGCCCTCTCCCCACTCCCATAACTTGGGGTGCCAGGGCTGCTGTGAGCCAGCCCAGGTGCCTGGAGCCAGGGATGCTGCTTCCCACTGCAGCTGGAGCAGAATTCTGGGAGCAGCCTCTGAGGCTCAGCAAAGGGGCTCAGCACTGCAGTGCCTGGCAGAGGGCAGGGAAAAAGGGCTTTATTTAACAGACTCCTGGGAAACTGGCATGAGCAGGGGGAATTCCATGAGAACAGGGTCCCAGTCACAGAAGGACAGCCCCAGCTTCACCTCTGGTCTGGATCCTGAAGTTGATCTTGCTTTCTGAGGGGTGTGTGATGCAGTAGCCACAGAACTCCACGTCGGGGCTGCAGGAGGGCACAGAGGAGAGGGAGCAGTGAGACCCAGGTCAATCCATGGCAAATCCCAGGGAAGTCAAAGGCTCAGGGCATGCCAGGCCTGCTGGGGCTCTGGATGTTTCTAGAATGACTTAGGGGAGGGATGTGCTGAGGGGAAACTTCCAATGTGATCTTGTTCCCTCACACCCATCTCTCTCGGAGCTGAGCTGGAGCTCTGCAGGGCAAAGACACAGCTGGCACCGTGCTGGCACCACAACCACAGCAGTGCCAGCTCTGCAGATCCAAACACAATGCTTGGAACTCTCTCCATAATCAAACCTGCTGCTGCTCTGCTGGTGGAAGAGGCTGACTGTTCCAGGGCACTGGAGGAGTTCCCAAAATGTTGCCCAGCCTCTCCCTCCAGCTGACTGACTGCTGGAGCTTTGGCCCCCAGCTTCTTTTGTGTTGTCACAGTGATTTATCAGAGGGACCTTGAAGGCCACCCAGTCCCACCTCTGCCATGGGCAGGGACACCTTCCACTGCCCCAGGCTGCTCCAAGCCCCATCCAACCTGACCTGGGACAGTTCCAGGGATGGGAAATCGACAGCCTCTCAAGCAGCAAATGGAGTTCAGGACTCAGTTACTCCTCCAGCAGCTCAGGAGGGACTGAAAGCCCTGGGCTGAGCTTAACTTGGGTTCCTGGGCACGGGAGAGTGTGGGTGGAGGCTCAGGACAGGCTGGTCAGGCCCTGTAAGGGCTGTTGGTGCTCTCAGGGTCCTGACACAGCACAAAGAAAAGGAGGAGCAGCAGGTGGGAGCAGGGCTCCATGTCTGACAGAAAGGCCGGAAGGATGTGCACAGAGAGGATTTGGGATCGTTTGCCTCATCCCAGGGACAGCTGAGGTGTGGATCAGGAAGGAGAAGGCCAGAGCAGGGCAGGGAGGTCCTTTAGAGGCCCCACTCACTTCTTCATGACCATGTAGCGCAGGGAGTTGCCCAGGGTGTGATCCTCGTCGTGCAGCACGAACGTGACGCAGTTCCCGTCTGTCCCATCCACCTGGATCTGTCACCAGTGGGAGAGGAGAGAAGCTGTGACCTCCCTAAGGTCAGGGACACCTGAAGGGAGAAGATCAGCTCCCATGCTCAGCTTCCCAGAGAACTGGGAGGGTTGTAGATCTCACTGGGCCACCTCTGGCGCTGCTGTGGCATCAAAACACCTTCAGAGAGGAGGGAAAGCTCCAAAATTCCAACTAGTTTTAAACCAGATTAGTCCTGACCTCCACCTGCTCCTGCTCACCACAGGATGACAGAGTGCCCCTTGGAGCCATCCTGACACCATTTGTCCTGATGCCAATGCCACCCCACCACAGCTGAGGGTGCCCTACCACTAAGCCAGGCTTGGGAACGACAGAATCATGGAAGCACGGAATCATTTAGGTTGGAAAAGCCCTCCAAAACCACCGAGTACAACCATTCCCCAGCTCTGCCAAGGCCACCTCAACCCATGTCCCCAAGTGCCACATCCACACGACTTTTGAACCCCTCCAGGGACGGGCACTCCACCACCGCCCTGGGCAGCTGTGCCAGAGCTGGACAGTCCTGTCCATGAAGGAATTTTCCCCAATATCCAACCTGCCCCTCCCCTGGCACAACGTGAGACTGCTTTTCCTCAGGAGCAGGGCCCGGCCCCCCGCTCCCCCTCCTGTAGGGAACGAGCGACGCCCCCCCGACCCCGATCCCACCCCTGGGCTCCCGGTGCCCCCTCACGGTTTCCAGCGCGGGCCCGCTGCCGCTGCCGCTGCCGGCCATGGTGTTTCCGGCTCCCGGCGGCCCCGCGGCCGGAAATGCGTC
>WBNO01011434.1:37356-48045 GCA_013400575.1 Peucedramus taeniatus
GGCGCAGCCCCAGGCCCGGTGCCGGCAGGCGCTGCCGGTGGGACGGGGCCGCGCTCGGCACCGGGAGCGGGGCACAGGCACGGGGGGCACAGCGGGGCGACCGGGGGTTACCGGGGTGTTATTGGCGTGCTACGGGAGTGCTGCTGGCCTGGTACTGGTGTGCTATTGCCGTCTTACTGGGATATTATTGGTGTGCTGTTGCCGTGTTACTGGGATGTTAGTAGTGTGCTACTGGCCTGTTAGCGGGGGTGTTTCCAGCATGTTTTTGGTGTGTTCATGGGGAGTTAGATCACTGTGATACTGGGTTGTTGTTGCTGTGTTAATGGCCTGTTACCGGGGCTGTTACCTGCGTGTTATTGGGATGTTATTAGTGTGTTCCTGGGGTGTTACCCATGTATTACTGGCGTGTTACTGCTGTGTCTGGGAGTGGACGCTGTTGCGGATGTAGCACTGCATGGCTTAATTAGTTAATTAATTAACCACAGGTGTGCTGGCAGGGGGTGCGGGGAGGCTGGAGGGAGTCGGGCTCTGCTCCCAGGGAGCAGCGACCGGATGAGAGGATGTGGCTGTGCCAGGGAGGTTTAGGTGAGATATTGGGAACGTTCTGGCCTGGACAGGTCTGTCCAGCCCTGGCACAGCTGCCCAGGGCGGTGGTGGAGTGCCCGTCCCTGGAGGGGTTTAAAAGCTGTGTGGATGTGGCACTTGGGGACATGGGTTGGGGTGGCCTTGGCAGAGCTGGGGAATGGTTGTACTCGGTGGTCTTGGAGGGCTTTTCCAAGCTAAACGATTCCCTTATTCCATGCTTTGGGCTGCACGTGTTCCCTTTTTAGATAGCTGCTTACTCAATCACCGTCGTGTTGTGTGTCCTTACCCCCCCCCCAAACCCTGCAATGCTGCTTCCAGGAAAGGTGATGGGCTGGAAGACCACGTGGATTAATTTCCTTGGTGATTTGTTTCCGTAGGGATGCAGTCGGGGAACCTGAAGTAAACTCTATGTGCAGAAGGGAAGCTGAACTTGGGATAAGTTGGAGCACAAATGTCAAAATTCTCCGGTTCAAAAGGAACAGCAGAACCCCAGGATATCAGGGTGGAATATTCTGTAATGAAATAATGATTTTTCCAGCTGCCCAGCAGAGGTTAAAGGGAAGCCTGGGCTGCTTTCTGCTGAGCTCATGCTGCTCAAACGATCTCTTTATTGCAGCAGTTTGCAACTCGCTGGGTTGCAACACCTCCCCCTTGTTCCGTGGTGCCCTTTGCTTTCTGTTAAGAGGATTTCTGGAAGTGCAGGCAGGGACCTTCCATGGCTCACTGGAGTCGCTTGAAAACATTAAATCATTCTTAGAGGAGTTTTAAACCTCATGCTGGGGACTGACCCTGTGTTTCTGATGTTCCTTAAGAGGTCTTTCTGTGCCTTTTTTCCATGCCCTTGTATTGGGAGGGAATTGTTCCCAGTGAGGGTGGGCAGGCCCTGGCTCAGGGTGCCCAGAGCAGCTGTGGCTGCCCCTGGATCCCTGGCAGTGCCCAAGGCCAGGCTGGACAGGGCTTGGAGCAGCCTGGGACAGTGGGAGGTGTCCCTGCCCATGGCAGGGGTGGCACTGAATGAGCTTTGAGGTCCTTCCAAACCCAAACCCTTCTATGTTTCTAGGATCCTTCAGTTAAATCCCCAGAGAGACCTCAGACAGCAGCTTGTGCATCTTGCAGTGTCTTTTTGGAAGGTTTGATCTTGGCTGCTTCCAGTTGTATAATATTGTAAGTTTACATAGAAAAAAGCTCTGCAGAGAGGTTTGATTTGAAGGCATTTCATTCCTGACTCCTGTAACTGCTGAGGAACGTTCTGTGGCAGTTTAACAGATTTGTGTTACTAACAGGTTATCACAGGGCTGGTACGGGGCTGCTCAGGGAGGAAAATGCTCCTGGTTAATCTCTTTTACTTTGTTTAACCCCTTCTGCTCAGAGCTGGGGCTGGTGTTACTGCCAGGCACAGAGCTCCTGTGTCCTGAGCACAGTGAGGGCCAGGAATTTGGGGAGTCAGGACTGTGAAAATTGGAGAGTTGAGGGCTGTGAATCCAGGGAGGTGAGAGCCAGGAGCTCAGGGAATTGAGGACTGTGGGATCCTACAGTGCCAGTGAGTGTCACCTCACTGCTACTGCTGAAGTGTCACCTCAGGTTCCACCAATATCCAATATTAAAAGAGCAGAGATTTGTAGGAATTGTCTAAGCCACTTCACAATCCTCAGTTTGGGGCTGCATTTGTTCTGCTCAGAGCACTGAGGTGTCTGTGTGTGTGTGGGCTCTGTACCCTGAGTTTCAGCTGGTCCTTGAAGGGCAGGGGAGGGTTTGGGATGTGTTTTCTGCTACAGCTGCTCCTTTCTGTGGCTCTTGGGTGACTGCAGGAGCAGACAGTGGTTTCCTGGTGCTGGACACTCAGCTGATTGCTCAAGAGGTGTTTGTGATTCCAGGCTGTGCCCTGGTGTTGCTCCATGGGCCTGGGGCAGCCCTGGGCTGGCCAAAGCCTCTGTGTCCAGTGGCTCTGCAGGGACAGCAGGGTGCAATGAATTCCCTGGGCTGAGTTACCTCACAATATTATTTAAGACAGGAGCATTTTGACCTGAGAATGAGCCAAATGGAGATTACTTAGAGCTGAAACATAAAGGAATAAGCGATTCTTGGAAGCTTCCTGCAGGAGCCAGCATCTCTACCTGAAGAGCAGCCAAGGCAGAAACCAGACCCAACAAGTTTATGAGGATGAAAGAAAACTAAACCTTGGATAAGTCACATTAAATGCTGCTCACAGCAGAGGGAAGGGCAACCCCGACAGCCAGAGCAGCTGTGGCTGCCCCTGGATCCCTGGAAGTGCCCAAGGGCAGGTGGGACAGGGCTTGGAGCAGCCTGGGAAAGTGGAAAGTGTCCCTGCCATGGGGATGGTCTTGAGGTCCATTCCAACCCCAACCATTCCATGGTTCTGTTCCCCTTGGCAGTGCTCCCAGGTGGTTGTGTGGAGTATGCCCTGTGAATAAATCCATTTCTTTATCCTTTTCCCCTCCAGTGCTGGGCTCAGACCTGTGGAAGGTTTGGAGATGCTCTGGTCAGTGCTGGCCAAGCCTGGATCTGTGGAGCTCAGCCTGCCCTGGTGAACCCTGCTGGGGTGATGCTTGGATCTCCCTTTACAGCCTTGTTAATCCAGAAGAGATCCCTAATTCTCACCAGGCAGTGCCAGGGGGATGCAAAATCTGGATCCAGAAGCTCAGCCAGCCCTCCTGCTCTGTGGCTGTTCCCAGAGGGCTCTCCTGGGAGGTTTAGGATAGGTCTGTGATCGTGCCAGATCTGTCAAGGCACAGAACAGAGCAGGTAATAAGCAGGGCCTAAGTGCAAAGTGAAAAATGAGATTTTTCATTTTGGGGTCCAAAGTCATCTTAAGTCCTTCCTGAGCAGAAAAGAGGCTTATGGATGTGCAGGATGAGCAGGGCAGCTGTCCCAGCTGGGCTCTGACATGTGCTCCATGTGTTAGATCTGGCTCTGGCCATAGATTAATGTGCTGATACTTGAGCTGATTAAGAGTGTCCCTTTCTGTGGCAGCAGGGATGTTTTTCCCAGTCTGGAGACTTAGGGAATCCCACAATGGTTAGGGTTGGAAAGGAGCTTGAAGCTCATCCAGTTCCAACTCACAGCATCTTCTGCTACCCCAGGTGGGTCCAAGCCTCATCCAGCCTGCCCTTGGGCACTTCCAGGGATCCAGGGGCAGCCACAGCTGCTCTGGCTGTCGGGGTTGCCCTTCCCTCTGCTGTGAGCAGCATTTAATGTGACTTATCCAAGGTTTAGTTTTCTTTCATCCTCATAAACTTGTTGGGTCTGGTTTCTGCCTTGGCTGCTCTTCAGGTAGAGATGCTGCCTCCACAGCTTCTCTGGACAACCTCAGCTTTGCCACCCTCACCAGGCACAGAGGTGATAAAACCCCTTTTTCTAGAGGGTTTTGTGTCATCGTGAGCAGAGCCTAAAAGGGGAAATGAGAGAACTTTGTGGTTGTGGTGTCCTGGCTGAGTGCTGGCCATGTCCTGCTCCCTGTGCCAGGGGACACTGTGTAGGTCCTTGTGCCACCCTGCAGGTGCCCCCACTCCTGATGTCACCCTGTTTTGTCCCAAGCAGGAGAGCAGCCATGGCCATCCTGTTTGCAGTCGTGGCGAGGGGCACCACCATCCTGGCCAAGCATGCCTGGTGTGGGGGCAACTTCCTGGAGGTGACCGAGCAGATCCTGGCCAAAATCCCATCTGAGAACAACAAGCTGACCTATTCCCATGGCAAGTGAGTAACCCCTCTCCTTGGGTTTGGGGGGGGCTCGTGGGGATGCCTGAGGACAGGGAGAAACTGGGTGTGTTTGGGGGTTTTTCTGTGATTCTGCAGTTTTTTTCTGTCCAAATTCCCATTTGATGGAATGTGCCACCAGTTCAGTGGCCACTTTTGTCTCCCAGAACTTTGCAGCATAACCAGCATTTGAGTTCAGCTCCAGCAGCAGTACAAGGCAGTTGATACAAAATCAAATTTTCCATTTTTATACAATGCCAAAGTGAGCTGGAGGGTGCCCAACTGTGGAATCTTTGGAGTTTGGCTTCTGGAAGCTTCCCCTGGATTTTATGAGGCTTGAACGTGGCTTTAGGTAAAACTGTCACCCTTCTTGGAGGCTTTGAGACAAGCTGTGCTCACAGATCACATGGAGTCATCCTGAGCTGCCCCAAATCTATCTGCAGGACAGAGGGGTTTGTCCCAGGATTTTCCCAGCTCTCTTGGTCAGTGTTGGTAGGATAGGGAGTAGATGCTTCATCATCCGTGACTTCCTGCACGTGGGAGGTGGGTGAGTCAATGGGAGCAAAACAACTGTGGAAAAACCAGATTTAGAGGTGTTGGAGCCCATTCCAGCTCTCTTTTTGGAATTGGCAGCATGGCTGGATCCTCTTTGGTGCCCAAGCTGTTGTGTCAAAGCTGTTCTGAGGATGCAGGAGATGAGAACTGGGCTGGGCTTCCCACATGCTCAGGAGCACAGCCAGTCCCTGTGGGAGATGTTTTGGAGCCAGTGCCTGCTCTGGAGTCTGTCACACCTTGGATGCTGCAGCTCTTATCTCTTTCTGGAATTTTAAGGATAAATTTTAATATTTTTAGTTACTCCTTTAAGTGAAAGGAAATAACTTTGCCTTGAGTGCTGTTCAGCCAACTGAAAAGTTGAGTTTCAGGAGTACTGTAGTGCATTTTTGGAGGCAACTGGGCAGAATGTGGGAGCTGTGAAGCTCGATGAGCACTTGGAGTTGTTCCTCCTGTCTGGAGCCTCCCAGGGATCCTCTGCCTCCCAACCTATAGGCAAAAAACTCCCTGCATTCTGTCCAAGATAGTTCATCCTGTTCTGAAACAGGAAAAACTTGAGTTTCTTTGAACTTTAACTCCTTAAATTAATTTAATGAGTTCTTTTTGTTTTTAAGAAGGACTTCTGTGTCTTTTGTATAAATCTCCAAGGAAAAGCAGCCCTCTGGCATCAGGAATTCTTAGGTTACTCTCTCTCTGCTGTTGGGATCCTTCTTGGCCTCTCTGAGGAGCCTACAGGGTGGTACCAGACAAGTTTCATTTCACTCTTTCCGGGAGAGTTGTGGACGTGCAGAGATTTTTGAACTCTTTTATGGGAACAGTCCTTCAGGGCAGAGACCTGTGCCCCAGCTTCACTTCCTTAGACATTTACCTTGGACATGTTTATCTGTGCCAGCTCTTGTGCCAGCCCCCAAAGGCCCCACAGGCAGCAGTGGCTTCTGGAGAATGAAATTCTGGAAATGTGGCAGCTTCCAATGATGTTTTTTTTCTTCCTTTCAATTCCCTGCAGTTACCTGTTCCATTACATCTGCCAGGACAGGATCATTTACCTGTGCATCACAGATGATGTGAGTATTGGGGACACAGCTACAGCCTAGGCAGGCCCTGGGAAATTGGGGAATTTTGGTTTCCATGTGGCATTTATTAGTGAGGGCTGCTCTAAGTTGCCTTTTCTCCCATTGGAGCCACTGTAACTTCAGTTACAGCTTTGAAGTCAGCCTGGAGCTCAAATCGGAGTTGGGGGATGATTTGGGTTGGGAGTGACCTTCAAAATCATCCATTCCAACCCCTGCCATGGGAGGGCCCTTCAGGTCCTGTGGGTTGTGAGTTTTGGGGTGAAGTTCTTGGCTTTGCCCAGTTTCTTTCTCAGTGCAGTGGGTTGGTGGTGCAGGGACCATTTGAGTTGCCAGTGGAATTTGCCTGGTGCTCCTGAATTCTGGAAGTGCTGCAGGAAATCCTCCCCCTGAGTTCAGGAGTGGAGCTGCCACAGCCCTGGGGTTGCCAGTGACACAGCCAGGGTCACAGCCAGCCAGAGCTGGGAGCTGCAGCCCCCCAGGCTGTTGTTGCTGACTCTCTGCTCTCTCTGGCAGGACTTTGAGCGCTCCCGAGCCTTCACGTTCCTGAACGAGATCAAGAAGCGGTTCCAGACCACGTACGGCTCGCGGGCGCAGACCGCCCTGCCCTACGCCATGAACAGCGAGTTCTCCTCTGTGCTGGCTGCACAGCTGGTGAGGCCCCTGCCTGCTCCCTGCCAGCCCAGCTTCCCCAGCAGTCTTCCTCGGCTGGGGTTTTGGGGGAGTTTGAGATGTCTCTTGGATTAAAGACAAAGTGTCCTGGGAATGGTGGCTTTAGGACTGTCCCTGGTCTGTGGTGGAGCTGTGCCTGTGGGGTGGGAGGCTCTCAGAGCTCTGCTGGGGCTGTTCTTCAGGGAGAGCTTGGCTTCTTTGCTGCTTATTCCATGGAAGGGGCCAGGTTTGGGGGTGTCACAGCTGCAGGAGGAGGGGCCTTTTGTGGGGACAGCAAAACTCTCCCCAGTGTAGGAATTGTGGAGCAGTCCCAGTTATACCAGTTGTGTGGTGGGTGCAGGGTGAGGGCTCTGAGGGAGGATTTGCACCTGTGCTGCTCCTGCCTGAAGTTAGCACTGGAATTTGGGGCTGTGCAGGTGGTTTGGAGCAGGGAGAGTCATGGGAGTTCATTCCAGGAGTTGCTCCTTGCCTTTCACAGCAGAGGGAGAGCAAGGAATAACAGTGCTAGTGCATATGAATAGGATTAGCTTCTGTGTGAGAGGAAGGAGCTTTTCCTCTCCACGGGGCTTTGTGGGCACTGAAACTACCCAAAGTGCTGAGTCATCACTTTATAAGCTGTTCAGGGCTGGAATGAGCTGGGATTGCCTTATCAGAAAAGCCAGGCTGTCTTTGAAGCCATGGGGTTGATATTCCTCTAAAATCCCAGCCTTTCCATCTCCCTCAGCACAGGAGGAACTGCCTGCCTGAGCTTTTCCACATTGCTGGGATCCAGGGGTCAGCTGAGGGGAGTTCAGTGCTGACAGAGCCCTTCCCTCCCCTGTTCCCTTGGGATGTGAGGGCTGACATTCCCTGCTGTGCAGGAGCAGGGATGTTCTCTAGGAAGTTCCTGTGTGAGGCAGAGATCCAGCCCTAGCTCAAGTGCAGCACTCAGATAATCCTGGAGAGGGAGGCCGTGCCTCCAGTAGAACTGGTGCCCAGCTTTGACAGTGGCCAGTCTGAAACCTCATGGGAATCTCCCCTTGAGGAGAAGGTGGAGGTGGAGGAGCTGCTGGATTTGGTGCTGTCACCATGAGTTGTGACTGCCCAGGTGGGGATGGCAGTGTCAGACTCTGTCTCCCTGTGCTGTCAGAAATTGAACTCTTAACTAAAAGAAATTTTATTTTAAGCAGCTACGTGGGTGATCATGGAGCAGAGCTGTCGTGATGTGAACAGTGGCTAAAATCCATGCAGGAATAGCAGAGCTCATTTCTCTGGTGCTGACTGGGCCTTGGATTCTGCCAGTACTCAGGCTTCTTTAACCTGGTGTTGGCTTGTGCTACTCTCACCCACCCAGAGCTGTGCAGTCACCAGAGGATCCCTGGGGTCCCCAAACTGGGGGAGCAGTCTGAAAGAAGTCCCTGTCACTTGTGAAGGGAATGGAGGGGGAGGGATGACAGGAATGGTGCTCAGGATAACACATCAGAGGGGCTGGCAGCAGCAAAGCTGAGTCAGTGAGGACTCAGCTGTACCCAGGAGGTGACAGGGGAGATCCTCTGGAGTGGCTCTGGGACATGGGATGGCTCCTGGCTGCTCCATTCCTTTGGGGAGAGCAGTCAGGCCACTCAAACTGGCCACCTTCACCATCTGGTGTGGCATTCCCAAACTGTTGGCTTTTTGAGGCTCCTGTTTTCCCTGGCTCCTGGCTTTTGAGGCTTCTGTTTTCCCTGACTCCTGGTTTCTGAGGCTTCTGTTTTCCCTGCCTGTTGTCTGTTGCAGAAATACCACTCGGAGAGCAAGGGCCCAGACCAGGTGGCAGAGACACAAGCCCAGATCGATGAACTCAAAGGGATCATGGTCCGGAACATAGGTACTGCTTCCCTGGGAAATGCTCTCTGCAGCTGCTTTTATTTTGGGGTTGGGTGTTGCCAAGTCTGACCGTTTAAAATAGAGGGGGAGATCTGGAATTGAGCAGAATTCAGTCCCAAATGCAGCCTGTGTGATGTGAGGCTGTTCCCTAAGGCCCTGGTTATCCCAGGAAGGCTGGAAGCTGCAGCCAGGAGCTCCTGGCTTGGGCTTGGGTGTTGGGAGCAGCTTTTTGCCCTGGGATTTCACCTTCAGGGTTGGATTTTTTGTCTCTTTTCTCCAGACCTTGTGGCACAAAGAGGAGAGAAGCTGGAGCTGCTGATTGATAAAACAGAGAATCTTGTGGATTCGGTGAGTCTGGGGAAATCCTGGAAGTGGGGAAGTTGTGTTACTGCACCAGGGAGCAGGGAGGTGGGGACAGCACCTGGAGACACTTAAAGGGACACAGAGGAACCAAGACCTGCAGGGAATCCTTCCCCCTCCAAGCTGTTTCCCAGCTGCTTCCCAGTTTGGGAAAGATCCAGCTTCCCCCTGCTCCCTGTGCCACAGCCAACCAAGGGTGACACATCCCTGTCCTCATCCCTTGTGCCCAAGGTGGGGAAAACCCTCTCCTTATCTGCAGTGATAGGAGAGATGAAATCACAATTTACACTTCCCTGGCGGCCTGGATGGAAAATGTGCATCTGTGGAGTTGTTCTGATACCAGCAGGGAAAGTGTGGCTGATTTAACATTAAGAAAGCTGAGTTGTTACATCTACATAATATTTAAAGACTCCAGAGCTTACTGGAGTGTTTCTGAGGAAGTGAAGACTAGAAAAAAACCCAAATTAATGTAATTAGAAAGCACAGTTATCTAGCAAAGTGTGCACTCTGGAAGCTTTTTGTCTTTCCTTTGGGAATCCCTGGCCCTGGCTCAGCATCCCCCTCTGCAGCATCCTGGCTTGGTGCCCAGTTCCTGTGGTGTTCCAGTCCTCAGGCTGGGAGAGTGCCAGGAGCTCCTGTCTGGGGCTGTGGGGATCCAGACATCCCTGAGCTGTCCTCAAGCCCTTCTGCTTTGGAGGGCAGCAGAGATGCCTGGAGTTTATCCAGCAGGGAGCAGTCCTGGAGCTCCCAGGTGTTCAAACCTCCCCCTGTCCTCAGGTGGTGGCAGGGCTGAAAGCTCAGGTAAAGCTTTAGGGAAAAGGACTGGAATTTCTTCAGCAGCTGGTCTGAGCTCATGGAGGACCTGTTCCAGGGAGTGTGGGCTTTTGGAAAGCACAGGGAGATAAAGGGATGGAATATCCTTCAGTGGGAATGTCCCACAGCCCAGGAGGAAGCATCCCTGGAGATCCAGGGCTGGTGTTCCCCACCTTGGGAATGGGCCCCAAGGCAGAACTGCAGCTCCCAGGATGTGCTTCCTGCCTGCTGCAGCCTCATGGAGGGTGGTTTGTAGGAAAAGCTGGCACTACCCTGTGGAATGAGCTGATGGAATGGCTGCTTCCAGGGGCAGGTGCATCCTGCCTGAGCTGTGTGGGGAATGGGTTTGGGAATGGCTGCACTGACCCAGCCTGGGGGTGTTTGGGGTCATTTGGTGCCCAAACCCTATTTTGAATGTGTGGAATTGCAGGGTACACAGAGGACACTTGGGATGGGACAACCACAAGCTTTCCATAACAGGTTACCCGGAGTAGCTGTGGCTGCCCCTGGATCCCTGGAAGTGTCCAAGCCAGGCTGGACACTGGGGCTTGGAGCACCCTGAGATAGTGGAAGGTGTCCCTGCCCATGACAGGGGTGGCAGTGGGTGAGCTTTTCCCTTCCAACCCAATCCATCCTGGGATTTTCCTTGTTTTCCCTTGCAGTCAGTCACTTTCAAAACCACCAGCAGGAACCTAGCCCGAGCCATGTGTATGAAGAACCTCAAGCTCACCATCGTCATCATCATTGTGTCCATTGTGAGTGTGGAGCCTAGAGCTGCTGTGCTAGGCTGAACCCCTGAAAACTCCAAACCCCTGTTGCTGTCCTGGGATTTTTGTGTGCCCAGCTCTGCCTGGGAGGGCAGAACCAAGGCAGTGTCTCCTGAGGGGCTTGTATGAGGAGAGGGTGAAGGGCCTGGACAATCAGTACTGCAGGGAGTGGCTGGGGGGGGCTCAGCCTGGAGAAGAGGAGGCTCAGGGGGGACCTTTTGGCTCTACAAGCACCTGGAAGGAGGTTGTGATGGGGTGGGGATTGGCCTCTTCTCCCAGGCAAGTGGGGAAGTGCATCAGGTTGCATTGGG
>WBNO01011434.1:48050-71259 GCA_013400575.1 Peucedramus taeniatus
GGGGGGTTCAGGTTGAACATTAGGAAAAATTCCTTCTCTGACAGAGAGATGAAGCCCAGGACAGTGCTGGGGTCACGATGGAGGTGTTCAGAAAACGAGTGCATGTGACACTTTGTGACATAGTTTAGTGGACGTGGGGGGATTTGATCAAAGGTTGGACTCAATGATCGTGGAGGTCTTTTCCAGCCTTTGTGACCCTCTGAGAGGAGATGGGACCACCATGTCCATGAGCTGCCCCTGCTTGCCTCAGGCGCAGCTGAGATGCCCTGCTTGAGCTGGGGTGGCTTTCTAGCTCTCAGTCCTGGTGGGATCTTGTTCTGGGACTCTGAAGTGGCTTTTTTGGTGTGACAGTTCCCTTCCAGCTGTGAGGACTGGGGATGGAGCAACTGCAGGGTCAGGGTGGGAAGCACTTTGTCACTGCCATGGGGACAGTTCTCAGCTGCAGGGTTGTGGAGGGACAGAAGGGTGTTGGACAGGTTCTTCTAGGCTTTGACCATCTAGGGTTTCCAGGCCTGTGCTGTGGCAGTCAATGAATGCTGGGAATCCCTAATTCCCTGTGGCATTTCTGTTTTCCCTCCCCAGGTGATCCTGTACATCATCCTGTCAGCCGTGTGTGGTGGGCTGGCCTGGCCCAGCTGTGTGCAGAAGTAACTGGAGTTGCTCACCAGGAGATGAGGCAGAGTGTTAAGAAGGAACCTCCAGAGTGACTCCTGCCCATCACCACTGCCACCTTCCACCTCCCATCCCTCCAGGACTTCAGACTTTTTGCCTTATCACCCAGACAGACCCAGCTGGTCGCTGCTCCTGCAGCTGTGACCTCAAGAGTGGGCTGGGTTAATTACTTGAAAGGATTTTTGTGTTCCTTTTGCTGTCCCAATGCCGCCCCTCTGGAGGGTTCTGTGCATGCTGGCCCCGTGTCCATGTGGTTTCCCCTGGGTGGGGAGAAGAGTGGCTGCAGCTGTCCCACCTGGGAGGAAGCTGTCCCACAGAGGAGGTTCAGGGTGGGCTGAGCCAATCTAATGGGGACAGGTGGATTTGGGGTCCCACAGAGCCTCTCCTGCACATCTGGCCACATATGGTGGCTCCCAGTGCTGCACCATGGGGAGGTCACCCTGGTAGGAACAAATGGGGTCTGCGTTTTGTGCACTCACAGGTGGAGGTGCTGCTGCTGGGGACATCTCCCTGTTCCTGCAGGGATCCTGCAGGCAGGAGGAGGGTGTGGGGTCACCTCAGTGTGTGCAATGGCTGCCTCTTCATCCTCACTTCTTCCTCATCTCCCCCAGGCTGGTGGCTGAACAGACACAACAGCAACGGGGATGGTTGCATACGGTTCAGGATCTGCTTCCTCACAGATGATTTCTCCTGCTCTTTAGAGGGTGGACTGCAATGAGTCTAATTCTAGCACTGGCTACGGTGAATTTGGGGCCAGTCTGGTTTGCTGAGGTGTTAGGGAGCTGCTGCTTATGCTTCTCCTGGAAGGTGTGCACTGAAACTGGAGGACAGAGAAGGGTTGGAGTTGATGGCTGCTGACTTTCTCCATGGTCTGAGGGAGAAAGGCTCTGCCAGAGGATGAACCTTCTCCTCTGGAAGGATTTCAAACCAAACCCAAGGCTGGTAACCAAATGCAGGCTCAGGGGTGCTGTTTCTGCCAGCTGCATATCTCCATCCCAAGCCAGGCCTGGCTGAGGAGCTGGAGCTGCTGGGGCCTGGGAAAGGGCTGGGTGCACTTCTGTCCTGGAGCCGAGGGGCTCCTTTCCCAGGGAAAAAATGGAAACATGCTTCAGGGGGGAAGGAATCTGCTTTTGGCCCAGGAAAGTCGAGGGATGGAAGGGGAGGCTTCTTTTGGTGCCTGAGCTGGAGCACCGAGTTGGTGCCATGAAGTCCTGGTGACACTGGCAGGGTGGAGAGTTGGCTCTGCTGCTCCTTCCCATGTGGCAGTGACCATGGAGCGTCCCAGCAGGGCCCAGGTGAAGAGTTACAGTCCCCTATGAACAGTAGCTCCTTTGGATTAGTCTTCTGCTAGGCTGAAGTTTCACCAAAAGTGACTGGATCTTGATATCCGCAAAGTGCCGGTGGCCACTGGCACCTGCTTCTTTCTGTTGTGAATGTAAAGTTGGAGCCCCCTCCCTGCAGCTCCTGCAGCCCCAGGTCCAGCTGTGCATGTTTTAGGGATCGTGCTGTTACCATGTTCATTTGGATGATTTCTTGTCTTATGTACAAACAATTTTTAAAGAAAATCCTTCCTTTCCTTCTCGAGGATGCACTGAGGCATTGGTGTAAAAAAACATTACCTTGATTTCAATAAAATTCCTGTACAGAAAGCAGAGTTCATAGTTCTGTGGAAAACCTACCTTGGGAATGCTCTGTGCTCATGCAGGGGGAGGTTTTGGAAGCAGGCTCATGCTTCGGGATGAGGGAGTTGGATTTCCTCTTGGACTTGCAGAAAGTGTTGGAGTTGTTGACTGTTATCTCAGTTTGAGGCAAAGCTGCATTTTAATGTTATCAGCCAGGGCTTGGGATGATAGGGAATACTGGGAGCTGGAGATCACTTGGTGTGAGAACAGTTCAGAAAAACTAAAGGATAAAATTAAATTAACAGCTCCTAAGCATGATGATTCTGTCAGAGCTGTGCTGTGTTCCCTCCTGAAGTGGGACAGCCTCTCCCACATGCCTGTCAGCATCAGGTTTGTACTGGAAACACCTGGGAATCCCAGCAAAATCCAACCTCAGCACCTTCCTGCTGCTCTGCTCAGTGTGGAACTGCATCCAGGTCTGCATCTCCACAGCCAGCCAGGCTGGAAAACATGGAAACAATCCCACCTGCCTGAGGGGCTTTAAGTGGGATGTAGCCTTCAACTAGTTAGTATCTGACTCTTTCAGGAAGTTTCTGTTCTTCACCTACTGTTACATGCCCATGGAAGAGCAGCAGCTCTTGACTCAGGTGGGCAGAGAAAGGCAGTGCCTGGAAAATCCCCTTTGGAACAGAGGGCACAAGAAAGGCAACAGGAGAACCCTCCAGTAACACAGAAATCAGATGTTGCTGCTCTTTTACCTTTCTGTGCCCTGGGAAGATCAGCGTGAGGAGGGTCCAGCTGTGCCAGCAGGGAGAGGTCTCGGAATAGAATGCTCTGCATGAGAGGAGAGCCTCAACAGGGCAGTGCTGGGTCCCACAGAGCTTTATCAGGGTGGAAGTGATGGCCAGGGACAGAGCAGCAGCTCCAGCTGAGCCTCCTGAGCCCCTTCTCTGCCCTGTGAGTGCTGCTGGTGCCAGCCCTGGCCTGGCAGGGTCTGAGTGGTGGCACAGGAACACTCCTGGGCCCCTCACAGCACTGTGGGCACAACCGTCTCTTCCTCTTTTCCTGGATCACAAGAGATCCCTGCGGTGCAGGAACATCCCCTGTGCTGCTTCCTGCCTTTGGTTCTGCTCAGACCACGTGTGCATGTTTCAGAAATGGCACATACTGAGTACTGTGCTTTTTTAATTCACTAACACCCGCCTCGTCCTTCTGATCTCCAAGGAATTAAAGGTAAATTCCTTGCATCCTACCAGACTTTACTGGAGCCCTGTTTATGCTTGCAGAGCTCTTTTCTGCCAGGAGAAGCCTCGTTCATGGCACAAAACTCACTGTTGGAATAAAGCAGATCTATTTCAGCACCATAACATTTTATTAAACTACACTATCAAAGTCACATTGATGGCAGGGAGAACATTGCTATCAGTGCATATTTCCTGGACTAAGACTGTATTTGTAGTATCCAGCACTTGCTGAGGAAAAGGACACTGGAACAGAATCCTTAAGAGACAGTAGAAAACTTCTACAAAAGTCAGGGCAGTTGGGAACCAGCTGAGATCTCCAACACTTCAAGACAAAGCTGTGAGGGAAGGGGATTTTTAAAAAGTTTACTCTTAAGTGGTGTTGAACTCGCTCAGCTGAGGTAAGGTGCTGGTGCCCAGCAGTTTTTAACTGGCATCCCTGTCCCTGCCTGTTCACACCCCACACAAATATTGTGTACTGCTCCTTGTGACCTGTGCTGACACCTGGATACAACAGCTCAGTGTTCTACAGTTATAAAAACCTGCTGCAGCTCTAGACCAAACAATAAAAAGTAGCAGAAATACATTCTATACAGAAGTTAAAAAAAAAAAAAAAACAACAAACCAAACCCAGCTGAATTCCAGACAAATATTAGAGTACATCAGGTTGGGTTTAAAAAGTCTCAAATCTAACACCTATGTCACTATTTCTACTCTCCACGATCTCTGCCACGGCACCAGCTCAGAGCTGCTTCTGGCACAGAGAGGACACCCCCAGCTCTGCAGCATCCCTGGGAGACAGACCTTCCCCAGGGCTGCAGATGGGGTGTGGATGAAATAAGGCTTTTCCAGTCTTCCTGGGAAGACTCAGGGTTCAATGGAGGGTGGGAGCTCTGTGTCCCAGCCCCAGCTCCTGGCAGAGCAGAGGGAGGTGGGTGTTGTGGAGAGTACAGAATGAGGGATATGTACAGCAGTCTGCAGGGACAGGGGCTCAGGGCTTTTCCCAGTGAGGTCATGCCCAGCCAGCTGGGATCTGCTCCACAGAGGGGTTCTGGGGTATCAGTAGCACCCATCCTTCCAGGAGTCATCCTCGGGGGCCTGGGGGGTCTGTGCTGCCTGGAGGAACCTGGGGGGACAAAACAACACGTCAGGGACAGCTCCAGGAAAAGCCCTGTAGTGGACACAGGTTTGGGATTTGGGGTACCAACACCTCCCTGCCATGGGTGAAGTGCTGCTGTCACACCCTGAGCATCAGCAAACATCAATTTGAGGCACCTGAAGGAAATTCAGTGGCTGTTACTGGATGCTTAAACACTGATATCTGCCAAATTAACACTGTTGTGATTTCAGCCTATGACTGAGTCCAAGAGAAATATTTTTCCATGCAAATACAACTGAACACGTGAAAAATAATCAGGTATGTAGAGTACTGATATAAATTAGGACATAAAAAATTCCCTTTTTCATGTTTTTAAAGTAAGTAGATACATTTCAATGTAAGGCTCCAATGGGACATCAAAGATTAACAAACACTGGTTGCTTATTAGTCTGATATCAGTCATAACAACTCTGAATCAATTTAATTTCCCTCAATAATGAATTGTAGCATAACAGCTGTTAAAAAAACCAGCAACAAGAACAAAAAATATAAGTGTTAGGACACCACTCCCTATGCTCTGCTTTCACCCATGAAGCATGGCATGAAGTTACTACAATGCCAAAGAGGTCTGAAGCCCCACTCACCTCCTGGATGGGGGCGTTGCCTTTCCCTTGGGCACAGCCACCCCTCCCATGCCTGGCCGTGCTTTCAGGGCAGAGGGTTTGGCCACAGTGACCATGATGGTGGTTCTGGAAGTGCAACTGCTGCTGGGCGAGCCTGTGTGGAGCTGTGGCTTGCGGACTGGGGGGACAGGAGCCGTGTAGCTGCAGGGCTTCCCCACCTGCCTGCCGGGCAGCAGGGAGTTGGCTCCCGAGGCCGCCTTCCCAGGCTGGCGCCCCGTGAGCGGGGACTGTGCGGCCCCCGAGGAATACCTGAGCTTGCTGGGAGTCAGACCTGCAGGGACACAAGAGCACCTCTGAGGGCTGGCTAAAGAGAGAAGGGAATGGAGGCGTGTGGGAGGTGTGGCACCGACCTGCTGACCGCTGCTGAGTCCTGGGGATGCGGCTGCTGGGCACCTGCAGGTCGGACTCCAGGCTGCGGCTGCTCCGCACGGCCTCGAGCGCGCGCAGGCTGCTGCGGGCCAGGTTGGGCATGCTGTGCCTCAGCTCCTCTGAAAGCAAACACAGCCTCAGCCCCCTGCTGCTGCTTTAAAGCTCTCTGGAAAAACCCAAGAACTTAAAAGCAGAGCAGTCTGTACCCAGATTTTAGCTTCCAGTAAACAGCAGTGACTTTGAAATCACAGGATAAGGAGGTTGGAAGAGACCTTCAAGATCATCCCATCAACCCAACACCACCATGATCACCCCTAAGCCACACCCCCAAGTGCCACATCCAGAGATGGTGACTCCACCACCTTCCTGAGCAACTCATTCCAAGGCCTCACCACTTCTGTAGGGAAACAATTGTTTCTAACACCTAACCTAGACCTCCCCTGGTGCAACTTGAGGCATTTCCTCTAGTCCTTTCACTTGGAACATGGCAGCAGAGACCAACCCCCACCTGGCTGCACCCTCCTGTCAGGAGTTGTAGAGAGCAGTACAGGTCTCCTCCAAGCCTGCTCTTCTCCATACTGAACATCTGCAACTCCCTCAGCCACTCCTGGTGCTCCAGCCCTATTCCCTTCTCTGGGCACAGTCCACACACTCAATGTCCTCTTTGTAGTGAGGGGCTCAGAACTGGACACAGCACTCGAGGTGTGCCCAGCACAGGGAGGAAATCCCTGCCCTGGTCCTGTAGCCATCCTACTATCTATCCAGCCCCTGTGTCCCTTTGCCTTGCCCCCCCCCGGGCACTTGCTGGCCCACACCCAGCACCCCCAGCTCGCTTCCTGCCCAGCAGCGCTCCAGGCCCTCTGCCCCCAGCCTGCAGCTGTGCAGGGGATCCGTGTGAAGCCCCTTCCCTGGCTCAGATTGCCCCTCACCTTCGCTGTTGGCGTACTTGAGGCGCTCCTGCATGGGGCTCTGCACTGCCCTGCGTGGGGCTCGCAGCCGCGAGGCCACTGCCCTGCCCAGCTCTGCGCCCGAGGAAGGCGACTGGCAGCGCGGGGAGCTCAGCGGGGACGGCGAGTAGCGGTGGGCGCTGCGCAAGGACAGAGAGCAGTCGCAGTCGTCCTCGTCCTCCAGGCTGTAGGTGTCGAATTCCTGGTCGCTGTAGGTGCCGCGGCGCAGCGAGTGCAAGGAGGCGCTGGAGCTGCGGCGGGACACGGAGGTGGAGCTGGAGGCGCAATCCTGCCGCAGGCCTGGGGACACGGGCAGCAGAATTCCAACAACACATCCCAAATTCCAAAGCAATGCTTTGGTAGTGATTTGTTTCACACTGGAAGGAGAGTCAGGCTAACACCTGTCCTCCCTGGAATCCATCAGAAGGAACAGCATCACCTGCATCAGCACTGGTTAATTACAGCACTGGTTAATTACAGCACAATTAACATTCAGGGGACCTGCAGTGCTCCCTAATCTCACCTGAGATTGTGGACATTACCATCAAGCTCCACCAGGTTAAGCAGGTAGAGGAATCTAATTTACAGGTATGGGATTCTCATTTAGAGGTTAAATCTTTTAGTTTAATTCATTCTGCACCCACCATCACTTCAAAGGTGGAAACAAAGACTTCAAGTCTGCCTCCCATGAAAGCACGCCTGCCTGGGTGGCACCTGGCTTATTTACAGCTCCTCACCAGCCTATGCCTTTACTGAAGTCCTCCTGCCTGACAATATATAAGCAACTTAAAAAAACAAACCAAATAAAACCCCTCAAAAAAACCCAACCACCCAAAACAAACAAATCCACAAACAAACAAAACTTACTCTCTTCCTGCAGCCGTGCCATGACCTGGACATCAGTGAGGTCCTGCAGTTTGTAGCCCATGGAGATGGAGTCGTCCGAGGTGCTCAGCTCGCTGTCCACCGAGGACTGGGAGCTCAGGGCTGAGTGCATGCTCAGGTACCCTGTGGGAGAGGGACACACACCCAGTCAGACATTCACAAGCCCACCAGGAGCAGCAGGGATCTATCCCAGGAATTCAGCAGTGCAGCTGGGAGCTTCAGGTGCAGCTGTAAGAAATAGGAATTTAGAAATTCCAATGCTCAGTTTTTAACCTGCAGTTTTCAGGTGCTTTTCAAACAAGGAATGTGAGGCTGACTGGCAGGAAGCAGCTTGGTCAGTGCCCATGTAAGAAATTCATTTTACACCTGAACTTCACACCTGTGTTCTCCATATCAGCAGTTACTTCTCCTCCAAGCTGGTTGAAGAAATCATGTTGGGAACCTGCTGCTTTTTCCTGTCTGGCTGGGTTTGATCACAGTTAGAAAGGGCTGCTCAGTTTTGCTGGCAAATGGTTTACCTTAACATCACTGTTGAGTATTCAGGAGGTGCCCTGCCTTCAAATAGTCTCAGAACATGGCAGGAAAACTGTGAGCTCCAGGATGCTGAAAAAATACAGTGACAGAAGTGTGGCTGTACCTTAAAGGTGCATCTGGGTGTATGCTGCACAAATACACACTCCAAGTCAAGATATTCCACAATAATATCCCATTTCTTTCCTCCTGGTGTCAGGAAAAGACTGTAAGAGTTGAAATAAATCCATCCTGAGCAGGGCTTGTACCTGTAGGATGTGATGGAATGAACAAGCACAGGTTTCCTGCTGTAATTAACAGCACCTTCAACGCAGATTAAAAATCCAGCTGGACCTTGAGACCAGCCTTCTAAAAGGCAAAACTCCCAATCCAACTTTGTTTAGTTTGGCTGTTGCATTTCAAATTGCAGGTCTAGTTAAATATAGCCAAGGAGGGGAAAAAACTGCTCCTTTTTCCATCAGTAAAAGCTGAGCTGACGATGGTTTTCAAACAGAAATCACATCTGGGTTTTGTCAAAGGGGCTGGTTTGGCTTTCAAGGGAAGTTACTGTTAAACATTTTCCATTTGAAGGGTAGGAAAGCTGTTTTTTCTTAGAAATAAAATAAGATTTGAGTCAGTCAGGTTGTCAGGAAGCTTTAAACTCGTCACAAGGCACAGGGAAGAGGCACCTGAGATGGAGAACTCATCATGCTCTGAAAGGACAGAGCCTGTCCTGGCCCTGCCCTTCCACCCAGCACATTTGCAGAAGCCAAAGACACTTTGTTTTTACGCATCAGGAGCTGTTTCTGGGTGAAAAGGTGCTCAGACACCTGGATTGCCCCCCAATCTCATATTAAAAACAAGAAATTGCCTTGGAGATGTTTTCCTGCAGAGCTCAGCTGGCAAAAATCCTCAGTCCTATGTGCATCCTTTTCTTTGCAAAACAGAGATAAGTGTTAATTTCTATTTATAGCAGAAAATCAGACCTCAAAAACAAATCTGCATCTGTGAAAACAGCCACAACCAACCCTTCTTTTTTTAGAGGGCAAAAAAGTTCATTTAACATCGAGTTTGGAAGGAGAGACTGTTAAACATGCTTTGTGTTTTGAAACATGCAAAGTAGAGTTTAGCACACAAAGTAGAGTTTTCCACACAAAACAAACAAATAAAAAAGAGTCCTTTGATAACAGAGCCAAGAGGCAAAGTCTTTGTGCTGGGAACAGCAGGAACTGCAGCAAGGATAACAAATGGAGCTCCTGGAAGGGTGTTCCTGGCTCCTCAGGCACAAGGAGGCTGCAGGCCACAGCATTTCGAAGGAGCTTCATTATCAGGCTGTAACAAGAGTCACGGCTGAGCTGCCTCTAAGGTAGGGAATCTTCCTCCACACACAATTAAGGCTGAAGGAAAACTTTTGGTATTTTGTTTTAGCTGCCCACTCAGGCAATTGAAGGCTTTATTCTGGAGACTCTGGCAGCTTCTTGCTCCATGCATTAATCAATATTCCCAAGAGAAACCTTCCCCAGAAAAACGAAGACAAGTGACTCTTACAAAGATACATCTACAGTCTACAACATTATTCAAGAGCAATATATTTTTGCCCCAATAGCTGTTTTCTATTTTAAGCCACTTAAAATTAGTACAATTTATAAATATATACAGAGAGAAAGAGCGAAAGTAGAGAAACCCAAACCAAGAAATAACTACAGGACATTTAGAATGCAAGGAGGTTTTCTCCCACACAAATGAAACCTGGGTGAGGAAGGGAGCAATTGAAAAGGGGAAAACACCACGAGTGGCCACGAGAACTTTTCCCTGTGCCAATCCCTGACCCTCCTTGCATTTTAAAGAGCCCAGTACTGCAGTGCCATGCCATACCTGAGCTGCCACAGGTTAGTAGTGCTTTGTTAGTCGATTTGAGGTGCCCAGGAGAGTTTAGTGCATTGCTACAGGAGCCTGCCTCGGAATTCAGGTTATGTGCGCTGGGAGATGCCAGGGGGCTGCAATACAGGTTTTTCCATCTACTGGCTAGAAGGAAAAATACAAAAAAGCCACAAAGGTTAGCAAATTATTTTGGAAACAGAGAGCAAGATCAAGAACAAGATACAGAAGTATCAAACAGGATTAAATTCTGCAGCAGAGTTACTTAGTGCTCCCTGCCATGCTGCAGGGAGCACAGCAGTGCCCAGTCCCCCACTCACGTCCTTTAACTGCTTTTTTCCCTTCTGAAGAATTCCAAGAGTAACTGCTGACAAGCCTGGCTTTGAAGAAGCCATATATTTCACTAAGTTCCAGTGCTGGATAGAGGACTATTTCCATCGGTATCTGCCACTTCTACACCCCCTCATTTTAGAGAACTCACTGAACTTTATGTTACAAGTGTGTTATTCTGAAGTTTTGTGGTGGAACCAAGACAGTATTAAACCACAGAAACTATGCCAATCCAATAAAATAAAATAAATAAAAACCAATTCTTTGAATTAAACTTGTTCAGCTCACACACATTCACATGTTCATAAATGAACCAAAATAAGGCAGGCGGCAAAACCAAGCACCCCCATCCCTACTGGAGGTGGAAATGAGCAGCTACAACACTGAGGAAATTACTCACACCATGATCTGGAGATACTCAAAAGGCTGCTGAACTGCCCACAGAACTCAGTTCCCCTTACTGTGAGAATACCAGCTAAGAATATAATGAAGATTCACTGTATTAAGTTTTCTTTTTTTATTTCTCCCACAAATATTACCAGTCAGACTTCAGATACACTTCAGAGAGAAAGGAAGTAATCAAACAGATTTCATTCAAATTTCTAAGCACAGATTGTCTATGAAAGCAAATGAGGTTTGTTCCCAAAGTCTATTCAGTTACCTCCAATCAGGAATGCCAAAGTTAAACTGAAGAGTAGCCTGAGATCTCAAGCAGTGCCAAACACTGTTAGAATGAAAACTAAAAAAAAACCCAGACCAACCCCCAAAGCAGTGACCTCAGACTCCAAACCACAGGGCTCGAACTGTTGATTAAACTGAAGTCAGAATTCTTGCATTCCCATGAAGACAAACCCTCAGACACCAACGTGAGGACCCAGCCAGGGCTGGATTCCATCAGCTCGGGGATATGCCTGAGCTTCCAAACACTGATTCTCTCAGAAGTGTCACTTCTCCAAACACAGCTTTTGTGTCTGCAGGTTCCTGAGTCCAACTGGACAGAGGAGACTGCAGCACATCTCTGCAATAAACCTGCAGATGCAGCAAGTCCTGACCAGAAGAGCTGGATGAGAGGGAATCTAGAGAAGGTAAAAAATAGTTACTAATTCCTTTCCAACCCCTCAGGGTCCAGGCTGTCAGAACCTCAGTGTCCAGCCCATTTTACACAAACCTGAGAGCCATCTGGACTGACACAGGTAGGGTATGCACCAGGTGCACTGCAGGTGATGCAGAACAGAGGTAGAAGCAGAATAAATTCATTTTTGTCCTGTCAACCACATCTGTTCTGAGAGCTCTCCCACCACTGAAAGCCCAGGTGGAAAAGCAGAGCCCCAAAGCCAAGCCCCAGAATACTGCCTGTGATCAGAGATGTCCCCACTGCACACAACATTCCAGGTTTTCACTTCAGGCAGGTGAAATCAGGGATTTCCCCTCAGGATTAACACAGCCCACAGCCACCAGGAAGTGCTTTTAGGGGATGATAAGCTGGAGGAAAAACCTGGTTTCAAGTTACCCCATTTCTTCAAGTTTAATATTTCATTGTTGTAAGCTCTGAGCAGCAGACAGTTTTTTCACCCAGGTAAGAGCAGCTGGGAACATCCAGCAGGAATATCCAGTAGGATATCCAGAGGAGGGATCATCACCACCAGGAACACTCAGCACCAAGAGTTCTTCTCCAGAAAGAAGCTGCAAGAACAGTTTTTCATGGTTCTCTCCCCACTCCCCAGCAGCACATTTTTTCCTCTACACATTTCTTACATTTAAAAATGTTTAAATATTAACAAAACTTAAAAATTCAAGAGCCTGACAACACTAAGCTCGATTTTCCTGCTTAGAATGAGATTTGCAAGGGACCCCAGAGCAGCAGAAGCTGCAGCTGCCCTACCTTGGTCCAGCCTGTTGATGAGAGTTCTGCAGGCAGCCTCAATCTCGGGGCTGGGGTTATCCAGCACCTGCCGGCACCATTTCAGAGGAGAGGCTGTTTTCTCATCCATGGATTTCCTTGGAGACACATAGAGCCTTTGCAAGGATTCAAAGGAGACAGGAAGAAATGCTCGTTAATTCAAAGCATACAGCTACCTAAGTGGCATTTGCTAGAGTGCAGCCATCAGGAACCAACAGTTACCCAAGTTAAAAATTCAGGTTTAAATTGCATATTGTGACTCAGAAAGAAAATTTACTGCCATAACAGGAAAATTCAATGGCTTCACAGAGAAACCCACAGGCTCTGCAAGGCAAGGTGCTACCCTAGGCTGTTGCAACACTGCTGGAAATGAAGTTGTTGGAATACTCACCTCTCTCTCCCTCCACTCCCCTCTTCAAAAAACGCCCCCTCAGAGGCAGTGAGGGTGTGAGGTGCTCCTAACTTGAGCTGCAGGGTGATCTCCTTCCAGGAATTGTGGTTTTTGTTTAAAACCCTCTGGATGTCCTCACAGCAGCTCTGAGACACCTGAAGGTGCATTCCCAGATTCCAGGGATAAACTCCTTCACTGGAGGATTCAGACATTCCCAGACAGGCAGGAAGTGTGGCTGTGCCTTATCTTCCCTGCAATGTCAGATAAATTTTCCTCCAGCCTAAGGGTCTGCCACATCTCTGACACCTCCATTGCTTTGCATGGACACCGAGGATTAGCCTTATGGATAGACAGATTTAATCATCTTAAACTCCTGGATTATTTACAAGGGATTGGGTGTAAAGCAACATCTTCACCAGATTTCCAAAGCCGAACATTCCTGTGAGGAAAGGTCAAAACTGGAAGAGCTTTTGCTATAAAAGCAACTCAAGTATTTTTTTACACATCCCACATTTGTATTTTTAAAAGCAAAAAGCTGTTCCCTGTTTTTAAATGTTTTTGCTTTTCAGCAACACATTCAAAACTTGTAAGGGAAAAGAAAAATCAGTCCTTTGTACATCCGAAAGTGAAACTGTTTTTAATTCTTGCAGATCACTTGGGGAACACCCTGGTGCAGAGGGCAGTGAGACCTTGACCTAGATCTGGAACCTGATGGTCATCCAGGTCCCACTCAGCCCAAATCCTTCTGGGATTCCATCATTTGTGAACATCAGGTTTGGCTCTTGGGTTCCCCCTCTCCTGAGGCTCTGATGAGCTGCTGGCACAGCCTTCAGCTGCTCCCTCTGCACCAGACAATCCCCAGCAGCAGCTCCAGGAGCTCCTGGGCCAGCCAGGAGCTCTCCCATGCACATAATCACACAACTGCTGCTTTCCCACCAGCATCTCCCTCTCCTGGTGCTCCTTCACCTCAGGAACTGCTCCCAGCTGACAACCTTCCTGGTCACCAGCAAACCACCTACAGCCACATCTGAGCATTTATGGTGTTCCCAAAGCTGGCCTCACTGATGTGTCCAGAGGATTTCACCTTCATAAGGCCAAAATCCAGTATTTAAACATAAAGTAACCATGGGGGTGGAGTTAAGATTTCAAGAGATGTCCACCTGTGCTTCAGCTGCCTCCTCCTCTCTCTCCCAACTTTTGCCACTCCTGCAGCGAGGTACAGCAAGCCTTTCTGCTCCAGTTACTCATTCTCTCACAGCCAGCTCAGATCCAACCCATAAAACACTGAGTTCCACAACAAAACTGATGTAAATCAGCAGGAATGTCAGTCATTATCCCACTCATTCCTGAAAACCTAGGTTTAAAATACAGAGAAACACTGTGGGACTCTCAGCTGTCAGGTGTCCTGGCTGTAGCACCAACACCTGGCCACGACAGAACATAAACAGCTGGGATATTTAAAATATTGTACAGGTCTGCCTGACCTACTGCCCTGGCTCCCTGACCCTAACCCTGATCCAGGCAGGGATAACATGGAATGCAGAAAGCAACACTCCCCAGACCTGGCAGTTTTTGGGGCTATGAGATGAAGCATCACTGCATGCAACAACTCTCAAAATACTGTTTGTTACCTGCAGAAGGACATTATTCCCTATTTTTTGCCTCCTGACACACCACTCCTGACTTCCCAGCCCTGCCTCTGGCCAGAGCCATCTTTTTCAGGGAACAGACTCAGCCTCTTTAGCCATAACTCACACAGAAGCTTTTCCCCACCAAGCTTTACACAAACCCAAATGCAAATCAAAAAAATCCAAAGGCTAACTTATTATTGACAAAATAAAGACTGAGGAATGAATGCAAATATTCCTGACTGTCCAAAGGTACCTCTCAGGGCAGACCCCCCCCCAGCCAATCTTGCTGTGTTTCTGCATGGATAAATGAGCATTACAAGCACTCAAATCCAATCAAACCCAGGAAGCAAAGTGCTCCCTCTCCCTGGATTTATTGTACAGTTCAGACCACAAAAGGAGCAGTAAAACCATCACACAAAAAAGAGGCCAACAGCTTCCTCAGGGCAGGTCAGGCTGCTCTGCACATATTCCAAGTTAAGGGAGAGAATCCTGCCCTGCTCCTGTTGTTCTGCCCAGCTCCTTCCACACTCCTCACCCTGTTTCCACCCAGGACCATCCCAGCTGAGGATGGCAACACTTGTTTGCTTGGCAGAGCCATTCCCACAGGGAGCAAAGCTGTGGAGTCCTCTGGACTCTGCCAGACAACTCTGGTTTTTAATTCTGACAAGTCCATTGGCAAAAGAAGCTCTCACAATTTCCCCAAACCAAATTAAGTGAACACAGCTCAACTCTTCAGAGCACTGACAGGCAGCTTAGTTAAAAAAAAAAGGAATTCTGGTTTGATTTCACAGCACCAGGGTTCCCGTTTTCCTTCTGTAGGAGCTTTGGGAAGGGCTCAGCACCCTAACTTGTCCAAAGGTGCTGGTACAGCACTAAACTAAAAGCACCAGCCCCTCAAATATGTGAATGTGAATATTTCTCTGGACATATTAAGAGCCAGAACTCACCTTTTCCTAGGCTCAGGAAAGTCCAGTGACCAGTGTCACCCACCAGAGGCTGACTTAACCCAGCCTCACATCCAGGGAGCTAAAACAGCCTTACCTTGGAAAAATGGAGGTGTGAAAAGCTAAAAACTCTTGGCTTTGTTTAAAACCACACAGAATTTTTCTTTTTGGTACTTTCAGCCTCCGAGGCTGTTTGATTTGCCAGGTTAACTGAATCCCAGAAGCACTGGAAAAGCAGGAGTCACTCCAGAGTCAGGCAGAGCTGAACACAGCTCTGCTCAGGACCAAGCCTTACCCTGCAGTTTGTTCCTCCAGCTCAGCAGTTTGGGCATTCTCTCTAAATGTCTCTGAATGTTTTCTTTTGTCAAATTGCAAATGAAAATTGGTTATTTAGATACTTACAAGGCCTCATACAAAATGCACAAAGTAAACATTTGGTCAAATATTCCCAGTTTGATATATTAGGAGTTTGTTGTATAAATTATTAAGTACGAATGAGATTTTCTTAGCTTCTGAGGGGAAACCCTTCAATAATAAAGTATCTTTAGTTTCTGCTTACTAATGTTTGTGTTTACCCTGTAAAACAGAGTATTTTGTGACAAACATCTCTGGTAAGGACCCAGTGCCACAAGGATTTTTCCTTCCATTAAGTTGTAGCCATTCACAAGTAAATTTGTGGTATACTGTGCACTTTATTCTGACATAATCCAGAACACTAAAACCAAGGAGATACTCCAAAGATACTATTTCCCTTATGGAATCAATGTCACAGAAGAATTTACAGGAGTTAATGGCCATTATTGTTGGATTTTGAAATTCCTGCTTTAAAAAAACACAAACCCCAAGAACTCAGGAAACACAATTACTTTCTCAACTTGCACAATGCACCAAGAAAAAGCATCCTGACAACTGAATGACTGATCAGAGCAGTTCTAAGAGTGAAAGCCTGAGAAATCCTGCTCACGCAGAGTATCTGCAGCAGAAATCTATAAATTGTAAGAGCAGAATTCAGGCTGCAGAAGGCTCTAGAACCAGTGCATTAGGAAATTAAACTGAGCGTAAAGCAAAGCCCATTTCTGAAGACACAGCTTGGGTTATTATCCATCTTACAAAGCACTTGGCACCAGTGTCTGCAGCAGCTCCAAAAATGGCAAACACTGCACTGATTTGCAGACCTTAGAGTTATATACAACAGAGCAAGGAGAAGGAGACCTCAAATAGGTGAAAGTGTTTAGAACAATTCAGGTTTATGAGATACACCTCCTTCAAGCGCTAAAAGGCAGCTGAATTCCTCCCCAAAGCATGGATTTCAAACAGGTAATACATTCATTTTCCTTTCCTTTACATATCAGACTTCAGAGAGTAGATTTTCAGATTTAGTACTCCGCTTATGGTGTGCTAATCTCAAATCTAAACACTCCTCCTGAACAGAAATCCTAACACAGACAAGACTGGAGTAGAAAGCCACAGTGAAACAATATTATCCAGGTTCTGAAGTGACAGAAACATAAAAGGAAAAAATGGGAAAAATCCTGTGGAGAACACTCCATGCAAAAATATTCTGCTGCTAGCCCAAGGAGAGGTCTGAGCTTTATTCTGAAGAAATTGCAAAGAGAGGAAAAAAAGACTCCGCAAAGACACTTTCTCATGTCTATTTAGGGACTAATCCTGCTGAACAAAACACCAAAAATCAGTCCCCAAGTCAGAGCAGCTCTAAAGCTCACAATAAATTAATCTCCTGACCCAGCCAGCAGTGATGACAAGGCAGCTGGGGTGCAGCTCCACAGTGATGCTGTGAACACACACACCCCCCAGCACTCCTGCAGCAGCAGGGCCAGCCTGCTCCCCGCCTCTCTGGCACTGACACTGAGGATTTCACTGCCCACCCCTCATTCTACAGAAATGTAAGGAACAGGAGCTACAGTCTGAAGCACTTCCCAACCTCAGGCAGGGGAAGCCAGGCTCTGCCATCAGGAACAATTCCCCCTCCGAGGTCAAGCTCTGCACGCGATGTCACCACCAGGCAGGTTCTTCCTTTCAGCTCTGCCATGCAGGGAGGTGCTGGGGATACTCCCACAGAGCTGCACTGGGGTTCTGAAGCAGCTCCTGTACCCAGAGATTGTCCCAGCAGGGTAGATGTCACCCAGCATGTGGCTGTGGCTATCTGCAGCCAGCACAAACACATAACACTCTCCTCAAACCAGTCAGGAAAGGTTTGGAGAAGTCACTTGTGCATTATTTAATGCAACAGTGGTAAAAACACCTCATAAAACAAGCAGCCAAGAAAACAAGACATTGCAAATTGCTGTTTCTAAGTCATGTAGATCTTGTCAGCAGCACCCTGTCACAACGAGTGATCACAGGAAAGCTACAACACAGCCTGTGAAGGGTATAAATGGATTTACACAGAGACTGGCTGTAAGTAACCTTCTCTCCCAAGCTGGAGGCACAAGGTGCTGCACTGGTAGAACTCCTGGATTTTGTGTAGCATCATATCCTCACTTGGTGGAACTTCTCCAGAATTTCTCTCCCTATCTCTGATGGTACAAGCAGCAATGATTTCCTGCAGTACACTGAATTAGAACTCTTAAACATGAATATAGAGGAAGGTCACTGGACACAGAGCTGAGGCTGAGAAATTGCATATCCAGGAAACTCCTACACTGTCATTTCTGAGAGCAAACCATACTCCCGCTCCCTTACAAACACCAATTCAAGGACACCCCACTTGCTGTGCTGAGCACGGATTCAGGCAGGAGACAACACAACACTGAGGTGAAGACAGCATGACCCAGTTTCAGTTGAGAGAGAGACTTTTGGGAATGAGAGCAGCAACTCAGGGATTCACCTGAGTGCCAGGGATTCCTTCATCTCCTCACCCCATAGAAAATCCCTAGAATGACAAACACTGGGCAACACAACCAATGTAATGCTATCAGCAGCAGATCTGGTTTGATCCCAGGGTAAAAGGGAATTTGGATAAAAGCCTTCCCAAAACAGCTCAGGAGCTGCCCTGTGCTCGAGTCCAAGGTGAGCATCACTGAGCTCCTCAGTGCCAGAGCCCAGTTCCATGGGATTGGTCTCCAGGATATTTACAATTTTGAGCAGCTATTTGAGAAAGGGAGCTGAGGGAGCAGCCCGAGGCCAGGGCAGAGTTACAGCAGCTGGGAGTGGGCTCTGCCTCGGGTTTCACACAGCTCAGTCGCTGCAAACACAGCTCCAAAACACAACCTCAGAGCTGCTGAACCAGGGGAGCTGCACAGAAACTTCTGCAACTTCCAGCTGAATAAAGAGAGTAATTTCGAAACAGAGAAGGGATTGAGACTCCACCTGCAGAGAACAGCAAGAAACCCTCTGACCACTCCATCCTTCTTCCAGGAAAGAAAGATGTACAATATTTTAAAAAGGATTGCAAACACACAATACACTCAGCTATTCCCTTTGGATTTGCTCAACCCAGGCACCACTAAATATTCCCCCCATCAGCAAAGCCATCTTGTTAGAGCTGATCCTAAATTCACAGAGAATTAAGGGTGTTTGCTGGGTTTTCTTTTTGCTTGCTTTAAGAAAAAACCCTCCCTCCCCTCCAAGCAGTTTTCTGGTTCTTGCAGTGGGAAAGCACAAACATCTGCAGCCTGCATGTGGGATGTGTTTATGGAGACAGTTTGGGATATTTGGCAATGAGCACAGGCACTACTGATTGTACACAGGATTCATTCCCCACTTTCAGAATGAGCTCCAGAACAAGAAGCCACCACTAAAAGCAGCTTCCTGTTTCAGCAGGATTGTTTGACAAGAGGAAAAGGGAACAGATGGAAGTGATGCAGCACAATCAAAGATAATTTATGGAAACAGCACTTGCACAAGTGCTCTGGATCACCACCCTTATCTAGCTCCTCAGTGGCCTCTTTGTCATACCCTGTTCCAACCAAATCTGACAAGAAAACAGAGCAAACAAATCCACCAGGATCCTACAAGGTGAAGAGTGAAGGATACCTGGGAAAGAAGGGTATTACCAGCCACCAACTGAAGGAAAGGTCAAAGAACAGAGCTCCTGGGCACAGAATCTCTCCTGATTTCACTGGGCAGCATCCTCTGCCTGGGTAAATCTCAGCCTCTGAGACTCAAGAGAATTTGAAGACTCTCCCCTCTCACAGGCTCTATAAACGTGAATATAAACCTGGCTGCTTCCACTAACATGGAAATAATAAAGCTAGTCTTTCCTAGGCAACTTGTTAAATATATTCCCTTATTTATTTATAAGAAATCTGCTCAAAATACTGTTTAGGTATATTGAAGAGTTCCAGTGATCACGTATTTGGGTTTTAAAAGTACACTTGCAAAGAAAAAAAATAATTTTTTAAATATAACCTCGAATTCAGGCTGGAGCTGATGCCATGACCTCATCGAGCTCCACTCCATTAACAAAAACTTTACCTTCCCTTCTCACAGCTAATGAATGTTTGGAGCTGAAGGTTTGGTTTGTGTACAGCAGCCCTGTCCTTGCTGCCAGATTAATCTGGCTACACAAATTTGAAACCCAATTTGCAGAGCCCTGAGACTCTTCCTCCCAAGTCTTACAAATTATCAACTTCGGGTAAAATCTCAAGTCCCAGTTATTGCAGAAGCTGGAATCAGCCTTAAACTTTACACTTCCCTTGCCCTTCCAAAGGTTGTTAATCTACTGATTTATAAAACAAGTTCTAAACAAGGCTGGTGGCGGAGGGGAGAGTCCCATAGAGTGGGGTCAGTTAAGGATTACATCACTGATCTGGTTCAGTTCATGTCTCTGAACAAAAGAGGTGCTTAACTGGAAAGAAACAGCCTTCAGGAGCTGGGAATGATTTGTCTCCTCAAGTCCTAGCAAAAGCCACAAATTCCTGATGGTCTAGGGATTCTTACTGACAAAAGTGTTATTAAAATATGGTATTTGACAGTTGTGTACAAGGTTTAAAAGCTCCATTATTCATTCATCTGCAAGTGCTATATATAACTAAACTTAGAGGGAAAGGAAGCTGCAGCAGTGGCTGGAAGGAAGGGGGGAAAAACCAGTACCTACAGGTAAACTTCTTTTTTAAAAAATAACGGTCTGGCACAATGGACATAAAAATAAGAACAATCACTAATGAGAATTGCATTCTTGCTGCTAAAAATCCAAGTCCTGTACAGAAATCAGTTTACAGCTTTAAAGGAATTGCTCACCTAACCACAGCACGTCCCTCTCCCCCCAGCCTGGGGGTACCTACCAGCAATCCTCCTCTTCGGGGCAATTTTCCAGTTCTAACACTTTGACTTCATCCAGATCCGCGTGACTCGGAAGCCCCTCTAGATCTGCACCCTTTTCACTGGGATTCTGTTCATGGTTTCCAGCCGGGGTGTGGATCCCTGCCATGAGCAGGCTGCTCAGGACCTCGGAGCTGTCACTTGTATCCACAGGTGAGGGACACTGGCCATTGCTGTGGCTCTGCTCCCCATTGGGAGACACCTCCTCATGGGCACTGTTGCATCTGTATTGCACTGGGGCATCCAGGACTCTTCTGAAGTTGTTCTCTCCTTCCTCCTGCCTCATCTTGCTCAGCTGGCTGTGCAGATCTGCCATCAGCTGCAATTCCTGCTGCTCGGTGATGGCATTGATGCTGTTGTTGATCTCCATCCCGTTGAGGCCGGGCTCGTGGTTATCCACCCCAGCATGGATGTCCCCTGGCACGTTTGTCCCCAGCAGGGTCCTGCTGCTCCTACTCCTGGTGTGCTGATTGTCCAGCTCCAGCCGCCGGACCAGCTCCCGCAGCTTCCGCACCTCTGGGCCCACGTCCTCGGAGGGCTCCGTGCCCGGGCCCATGGCCGAGTGCTCTGCAGCGTCTCTGCCCAGGGCTGGCTCCAGGGCGGGGTCCTGCTGGATCAGCGGGGCATTCCCGGGCACCACCATCCTCCAGGACACCTGGTCCCACTGCAAGGCACAGCAAACACAGCAAAGAGCCACAAGAGTTTTAGGCAAATTGAATTAGAAACAGAAAATTCTGCCTGTTATAAGCATCACTTTATAATTACACTAGGGTGGAAAGTGTCTGAATTTCATCCAAATCCACAAAGAATGACTGAAATTAGGGTTGAACATTGCAAAGCCCACAAATTCCTCTTTTTGAACTGCAAGGATGTGCACCTGTTCTGCTATCAATGAGTTTAATAGAAGGAAGCTGATTTAATTCCCACAATAGTTTAGTTTCCATCTGTTTACCAACAAAATACTTGAGAAAAGCACCGATGGAGCAAAGTCAGGAAACATCATTAACAAGGTGCTGACGTCAGACAACAACAGCGTCAAGAAAATGGTGAAAACATCCTTTGTTCATTACCAGATTTATCCTGGAAAAGCAGAAAAAACTTGGAAAGGTTTCTGTATCACCTAATACCAAAGTAAGAACAGGAACTGCAGTTACTGTGGTACATGAAAATAAGCTTAAATAATGATTTTACTGGTGTGTTTTCCTGTTACAACTGAAAAGAGAAGGGCTGCAAACAGCAAAAAAAAAAAAAAATCCCTATGTAAGATTACATATTCCACTAAGTCAAAAAACCATAAAGTGCATTTCACACTAGCTTTAGGGTAGTGAGCAAACACTGCTTTTCCCCTCCACTTGATTTACATGAGTTTTCAGTTTCACTGGGCACATTCATTTCCAAACTGACTCTTCGCTGAAAACCACTAATACTGAAAATCCCTTAATTAATGTCCACAGAGCAGTAAAATGGGTTAAGAGTCAGAAATCCTGTTTTGCAGAAGGAGGGCACACAGACTGAGAGAAGAGGGAGTAAGTCAACACAGCCAATTCAAAGTTTAAAAATTGATGCACTTGTTACAACTGCAATCAAACCCTGACTTTTTGTGGCTGTGGATGTTCTTCCCCCTCCCCCTGCTGCCTGAAAATGTCATTTGTTTTTTAAGTGCCAGTGGGCAAAGGACAAAACCACAAAAACTCAGTGTCACACAAAACAAGGTTACAAACAGACACCCCCATAGGTACCTCAGCATCTCTATTATTTAGGCACTTATAACAGCAATAGCTGGGTAAATTTTTTTAAAAATACATTTTGTTTTGTTGGGTTTTTTTAACCTGAGTTTTAAAAATTATTATTTTGGTTCTATCTGCAAGATGTAAATTTTCAACTTCCACTTGAGTTAATAAAGAAATACAAACAGCCCTTAGGAAGAGCTGTGAATGAACAGAGCACACCTTCCACCCAATATTCCAAACCCGTGCCTGTAAGCAGCACCGCTGAAGGCACTGTGGCCTGGGGAAGGGAAATTTACTGTGGAGTTACCAAGCAATCCCATTCCCACCCATGTGCCAGCTTCAAAAAGCTCCTCACATGGATTCCCCCTCCTACAAACCCACAGGATCCTCTCGGGTAACTGCACGGTGTGATTTCCAAAGAGATCTCCAAGGAAGGGAACAGTATGATTTCCAGATATAGCCCAAAGCTCAGCAACTCTGAGGATGCACCAGTGGAGAGTTCCAGGAGTTCCACTGTCCAAGCAAAACAGTGGCTCAAGGAGGGGAATTAAGGAGATAGGTCACCTAAAAAATCGTTTCCCTTCCAAGGGTGAGGAGCTGGGAAAAAACCTCACGTGATGAAAAAACACACGTTGAGGGGGGAAGAGCAGCTGAAAAGCGTTCAGTCTTTCCCCACAACCACTAAATCTAAGAACCACTCAAAAAAAAAACCCAGCAAAGACATGCGGGGGAAGAGATACAAACCTGTGAAAGTTAATTTCATTGTTTAACGGGGGTAGGAAATAAAACACGTTTAGAAGAAGGCAAAAAGGCGGCAGCCGTGAGCGGGTCGGAGACAATAATTCGGAGTTTGCCGAGCAGACATCCGGGTGTCTCACCGAGGGTAACGGTCCCCTCACCCCGCGGGGCTGCCATGGGGGCTCGGAGGGCTCTGAGAGCTGCAGGGATTGTGCAGGGTGAGCAAAGGGACAGTGGAGGAGCTGGGAGGGCTGCGATGGGGTTGGGGGCTCTTAGGGGCAATGACGGCCATGGGGCTTATGGGGGGTGTAGGCTCTGGGGGGCTCTGAGAACCAGGGGTGAGGCTATGAGGGAGC
>WBNO01011434.1:71859-118617 GCA_013400575.1 Peucedramus taeniatus
AAACAGTTTAAAGGGGAAAAAAGGGAGTGAGAAGGAAAGGGGTAAGTGATGGCAGAAAGGGGGTAAGTGAGGGAAAGGGGCAGGTTAGGGGCAAAGAGGCGAGTGAGGGTGAAAGCGGAGTTAAGAGGGGAATGGAATGAATGAGGGAGGAAAGAGGGAATTAGAGGGAAATGGAGCAGGTGAGGGAGGAAAGGGGGTGAGTGAGGGGGAAAGAGGTGAAAGAAGGAAAAAGGGGATGAATGAGGGGAAAATTAAGGAGTGATGGTGGGTAGGAGGTGAGTGAGGAGGAAGAGGGATGAATGAGGGGAGTGGCAGGAAGAGGTTTAAAAAGGGAGAAAAGGTGAGTGGGGAAAAGGGAGTGAGAGGGAATGGGGTAAGTGATGGCAGAAAGGGGGCAAGTGAGGGGGAAGGGGTGAGTGAGGGGAAGGGATAGAGGGAGAAAGGTGAGGAGGGAAAAGGAGAAGGGAGAGAGGAAGAGGGACAAATAAGGGTAAAAGGGCTGAGTAGGGATGAGTGAAGGGGGAAAGGGTCTTTCCCTGTGCATGTGATCCAGAAAAATGCACAAAATACAGCTTAGCTGGGATCTCCCAAAGCTTTGGTGCGTGTAACGTCTCTTCAGCACAGTTTTATCAATCAGCAATAAAACTAGCACCATTCTTTGACATCCTCTTCCCAAATGTGCCTGTTGGACACACACAACCTCTGGAACCCCCTGATAAGAAGCGTTGGATGTCTGGCAGTCACCAAGGCCATGTGCTATGAGCAGAATCTCGTTTTTGTACCAGTTGGCCTGAACACCACATCCAGCACTGACACTGCTCAAGGTCTGTCCTGGTGTCAGGTGGGCTAGTGTTAATTTTGCCACTCTGTTGTTAATTTTCAGATGCTCTGGGAAGGTTTGGTCTGTGCAGAAGTCAGGATTTCCAAAAGCAGAGGTCCCTGGGCCACCGTGGGAGCTGTAGTGCCAGGACGGGTTTGCCTCGACCTCTGCTCAGTCACCACCAGCACATTTCATACCCTTTATTTATTTACTTGATTTCATGTGAAATAACCTGGTCAGGATTTGTCCCCACAAGCAGCAGAATCCCAAGAGAAATAAGATCTTTTTGTGAAAGAAAATGCATTACCTCATCCATCAGGTAGGAAAAATATGTGTGCAGGTGACCCTTCTCCACAAATACCAAGAAGATTCACCTCGTTGAATAATTAATTTGTTTTTTATTCATAGGGGGTAGGTCAGCAATTCTTCAAAGCTCAGACCAATACAAATTATAAAGCATAACATTTTTATAATAGCTGCAGGTTCCTTTTGGGTAATACATGTCTTTAAGGGGGAAAACCCCCTCCTGTCAGGGAGTTGTGCAGAGCCAGAAGGTCCATTCTTACCCTCCTCTTCAGGCTGAGCCCCTTTCCCAGCTCCCTCAGCTGTTCTCAACCTAACAAAAAATCACATGGGGGATCACGGTTCCTTTTTCCCCAGGTAATCACAGGATTTTAGGAGAAGCTTGGTTTTCAGCAATTCTTAGCTGTGAGGATAGGGAAGCCCTGGGTGCCCAGAGAAGCTGTGGCTGCCCCTGGATCCCTGGAAGTGTCCAAGGCCAGGCTGGACGGAGCTTGGAGCAACCTGGGCTCACAGAAGGTGTCCCTGTGCATGAACTTTAAAACAGATGAACTTTAACTCCTTCCAACCCAAAGCATTCTGGGATTCTATAGTTCTATGACTCCTAATTATTCCCATGAGGAAACAGTAAGTCTGGACACTTTTAGGATACCTGACTTTCAGGTTTCAGAATTCAGTATTCCCAACCTCTCACCTCTGAGTTAAGGGCTAAAATGACACAATTCTGATTTTACTGAGTGCAGCATCTGCTGGCAGTTCAAGATTGTTAGTGAGCATTTGGGCTGTGAATAATCTACAGCAATAGAAGTCTGGGCAAAGCCCTGGTGAGGGGTGAAATTGGGATTTTAGCTGAGCAGAGCTCTTTGTCAGGAGAGGGAACTGAGATGCCCCTGCTCTGGCACAAAACACCTGCACTCAGAGCCTGAGTTAAACACCAGTTAAACACCACCTTTATCTCCCCAAACAAGCAGCAGCCACAAGTGCTGCTGCAGCATCCTTAGGGAAGAGGCAGAAAGGGGAATTAAAGCTGACACACAATTAGAATAGAGGTTGCAAGTGCTCCTGGAATCCTGGAGAATGCAAATGAAAATCAGGCAGAAGCTATTTCTAGGCTGAATTTGGGGGTGAAAGATGCAGAAATAGGCTTTTGCTAAGGTCTAAATTCAAACCCTCCCAAGAATCCAAATTTAGTGTTTAAGGCTCCCAGTGTCTGTGTGCCAGCTCACACAGCCTGGCTGCACAAGGGAAAGAAATACAAATATCATCAGGAGAGACTTGTAGCAGTTAGCTGGGATAAACCTGAGGAGCTGTGCCTGACTCCCAGCTCTGGGAGCACTCGGAATCTTCATGCAGCTAAAGCCAGGCCGAGGGGCTCAGCACCTCTGGAAAATGTTATCTTTGAGAAGGAGGCTGCCTTATCTCCTTCCCATCACACTTGGCTGGTGCAGGTGACAGCATCAACCAGCAGGTGCTGAACCCATCCACGGCCACGGGGCAGCGAGAGGGAAAAGAACTCGAGAAAAACGGGAGCAGGAATTCTGCAATCTCAGCTGCGGTATTCCCAGGCATGCCACCGGGCATGGGCAGCATTCCCAGCTCTGCAGGGCCCTGGAAACACACAAAGAGCAGCTGAGCACAGGCTGATCCCACCGGGAATGCAGTGTTGGAGGTCGGTGGAGCCGGGAGCGTGCGGGGATGGGCACCTCACCAGTCACATCCCATTACCAGGTACAGGGAGCAGCGAGGCGGGAGCCCCGCTCCCTGCTCCTCCTCCTCCTCTGTGCCAGGAGGCATCGGGAGCACACGAGGTCTCCCAGCCCCAGCACAGCAGCTCTGGTCTGCCATGGCACCTCCCGCTCCTTCCAGATAATCAGACAAAACCAAACTGTGTCCAACCCGCTCCTGTCGATCTGTTGGAATGTACAACTCTACACGAAGGTTTTCATCTGAAAGGATCTTTAGGTAAAGGAGGAGCTGTGTCCCTGTCAGGGGAATGTCACAGCTCTGAACCACCCGCAGTCCCTGCATGGGGTCAGCCCAGGACACAGTGAGGAACCTTTAACCGCCTTCCATGAGGACTCTCCAGCTCTGAGGGACATTTCTGTTATCACTCAAACCAGCCCCTGCCTGTCACCTCCAGGAAGCCACCACAGCCTGCTTGTCACCGAGATTCTGGCTCCAACCAACACCCCCAGGACAGCGCGAATGAGTTTCCAGCTAATGCTGCAACAAGGTCACGCTTCCCACCCAACACCCCAGGAAGATCCCTGTCTGATCACCCTGGAAATGTGAGGGTTAAATGCCCTTCACCAATGAACTCTGACCTCTCATCCAGCCACCCCCCTGGGAATGGCTTTGGAAAGGGGCCCTGGAAACCCACCTAGAAGAGCTTCTCGTAGCACTTGTCACAGTGGACAATGTCCCGGTGGATGAATATTTTATCCAGGAGATCTCCCATTGCTTTGTGGCAAATTCCACACTGCCAAAGGGAAAACAAGGAGGTTGGACAATGGCCGAAACCCCACACAGGAACAGCAGAAGGGAGGGGGCAGAGGTCTGCATCATTTTATTAAAAGGTGAGGATGCAACCTTTGAGGCTGTACTTTCCTACAACAGCCAAATGTCCCTGCAGGCCTCTTCCTCCCACACTCCACAAGCCTCCTCCTCCCACCCTCTCCACATCCCCACACACTTTCCTTGGAAACCCTGCAGGGTTTGAAGATTCAGATACCTTCACTAGAGCACAAAGCAGCAAGTCTGCTCCAAGGACAGTGGGGCCAGGACGTGAAGCTGTTATGAGGGTGCTGCCAGTAATAAAGAATTCTCCTTGGTCTAACATTTATTCAAGGACCTGAAAACCTTCTGGGGACACCTGTGACTGCCTGACTGATTTTGTCCCAGTGTGAGGTAAGGATTTAGCACATCCCATGTATATACCTCTGAAAGCCTGGGGATGGAATTTGCAGGAAGATCCTTGGTCCCAGCCCTGCCATTCCCAGCAGCACAGGCACTGGGGCTTACCCTGAAGCAGTACTCGTGGCAGTGGATGTTCAGGTGCTCTATGATGATCTTGGGGCAGTCTTGGATCTCCCGGCTGCAGTAACTGCACAGGGGTTCACTGGACCTGGGGAGAACAGGGCAGTGGATTCCTCTGTGATGCTCTGGTTCCAGTCCCAGTACTGGTGCCAGGCGTTTATCCCAGCCACCAGCACTGCTGTCCATCAGCAACCTGCTCCCACAGGTGTGACTGAGTGACAGAACAGGGGACTGTGCTGTCCCAGGGGTGTCCCACAGCAGTGGGACAGGACAGATCTCAGAATCCTACAGCTGTGGAATCACAGAATGGTTTGGGTTGGAAGGGATCTTAAAGCTCATTCAGTTCCACCCCCTGCCATGGGCAGGGACACCTTCCACTAGCCCAGGCTGCTCCAAGCCCCATCCAGTCTGGCCTTGGACACTTCAGGGATCCAGGGGCAGCCACAGCTTTTCTGGGCACCCTGTGCCAGGGCCTCCCCACCCTCCCAGAAGAGAATTTCTTCCCAATATCCTATGTAACCCTTCCTTCAGTCAGTAAGAAGGCATTTCCTTTTGTTCTATCACTCCAGGCCCTTGGAAATAATCCCTTTCCATTTTTCTTGTAGGCTCCCTTCAGGCACTGGAAGGCCACAATTAGGTTACCACAAAGCAGCTCAGCTCCAGGCTGAACAATCCCAATTCTCGCAGCCTTTCCTCACAGGAGAGGTGCTCCATCCCTCTGATCACCTTGGTGGCCTGCTCTGGACTCTGACTTGGAGTCCAAGTCACTGTATTTCCATTTCCTGTGCTGCTGTTCCACCAAACACACCCCAGTGTCCTCAAAAAGCAAACCCTTACAATCATTTCCGACTGAGAATCTGATGAAACTGCTCAAGGCAGCCCCCACCCTGTCCTACCTGTGCAGGGGAGCACTGGACAGGTAACTGTGGTAGCTGTAGCTGCTTCTCTCCAGGTCACTCAAATCCACAAGGCTGCCATTGTGGAAGGAAGGAAGGAGGGAAATATCAGCACTTGGCAGTGATATGTGGGAAGAGAATTTCAGATGGAATCATAATCCAGTGATTTGGAATATCCTGGCTACTTGTTCCTTGGGAAGAAGATCCTCAAAGTGCCTTCCCAGGACACAAGGAGGAGCCTTTAAGTACCCCCAGAGGGGACTCTCCAGGCAAAACTCCCCTGGCCCTCATGTTTACATCTGGCCCCTACAAACAGCAGTTTTTCACTGCTAAAACTCCAAATCCTGCACTATAGTGCAGGAAAAGGCACAGCACATCCCTGGTTTCATCCTTCATCCAGCTGAGTGTTCCCTCTCTGCCTGAGTTTCCTGGATAGTTGGCTTGTCTTTGGCTGCTGTCAGCAGCTTTGCTGAGCTCTGGGACAGGCTGGAGATATAGAGTGTAATCAGCTCCCCCAGGGATGCCAGCAGAGTGCTGAGGGAGGATAATGCCTGCAGGGAGCCTCAAACTGGTGTGAACTGGTGCCACATCACTGTGAGGATGATGTGCAAGGGGCCAAATTCTGCTCTTGTCACGCTGGGGCCAGTCTGGAGCAGCTTCACTTGAGCAGAACTCAAAGGACTGAAGACTTAAGCTTGAAAATGGTGCAACTGAACTTTTAAATTCATATAATGAAGTTTTTCCAGTGAAAGCCCTCACCCTCCACATTCTCCTCATGCATTCCAGTCATTTGTTTACAGGTGCACGGTGAAGTCTCCCAGTGTAAAACCTGCAGTGTGGTGTTTTCACCCACCTCAGAGACCAAGACACTCCAGGAGGAGCTTCCTTGTCCCCTGGGAGCAGTGGGACACCGGTCCTGCTGTCACCAGCACAGCGGGAAGAAAGGGCAGGACCCCACAGAGCAGAACCTCCCCTCCCAGTAACCCCCCCGGGCTGATCAGCTCCAGCTGCTCCCTCCTGGTGGGATGTGTGAGGTGGCAAAGCCCAGTGCTGGGCTCAGCACGCGTGTGTGACACACGGGTGTGACGCCTGGCAGTGACACAGGATGTCCCCAATGCTCCGTACCTGCCGTGGCGTGGTGAGGCTGCAAAGCCGCCGGTGTTCACGTACTCCTTGACAAAGAGGATCCCTCTCCTGGGAAAACGGGAAGCATTTGCATGAGAAAAGAGCGGCTGGGGCTCGGGAGAGCGGACACTGAACACGTACCACGTACGGGAGAGGCTCGAAGCGAGCGGGATGGTGTTCTGGAATAAATCCTGCGTATCGAGCATTGTTGCTAAATAACAACTCCTCTAATTACCTCACCAAAACAAATCGAGTTAATTGGAAAGAATGGGATGGATAATGTAACCCTTTCATCCAGTTATGGGTTTGAGGGATAAGTCTTTCCCAGCTCCCGTCAGGATTAGGTGCATAATGGGCACGGAGAGAGCTCCCAGCTCCCCCGTTACCACCGAGCCCTGTGGCACAGTGCTGCTTCCAGGGGCTGTTCTGCCTCTGGAATATCTCCAGTGTTTTCAGCCAGTGTATGAACTGCTGCTGCTTGGTTGGGGATATTTTTACCTCCCTTGCATATTCCTGCCTTTTTCCAGTCCCAGCTCCAGAATTCCATGTCCCACCCCGGTGCAGCTCTGTGCAGGCTGAGGGGAGCCCTGTGTGCCCCACCCTCAGCCTGCAGCCCTGACAGGAATTAATCAGCCTTTTTTCACGGTGCATTTCCACTGCTGCCTAAAAGCTGGGATTAATCCTCCCTTCTTACACTAAGACCTGTCATGGCTAAGGAAAGAAACCTCTTTTTTTCCTTAAACTGAGCATGGGCTCTTTCTATGTCATGGAATCATTAATGTTGAAAAAGACCTTTAAGATCATCAAATGCAACCACCAATTAGTGTCACCACCATGGTCACCACCAAACCATGTTCCCAAGTGTCACATCCACTTATTTTCTGGACACTTCCACCACCAACCTCAACTTCCCCTGGCCCAGCCTGAGGCCGTTCCCTCTCCTCCTGTCCCTGTTCTCTGAGAGCAGAGCCTGATCCCCCCCGGCTGTCCCCTCCTGGCAGGAGCTGTGCAGAGCCAGAAGGGCCCCCCTGAGCCTCCTTTTCTCCAGGCTGAGCCCCTTTCCAGTTCCCTCAGACACTCCTGGGGCTCCAAGCCCCTTCCCCAGCTCTGTTCCCTTCCCTGGATATGGGTCTGCCTTGTCCTGAGGGGCCCAGAACTGCCCCCTGGATTCCATGTGGGACCTCAGCAGTGCCAAGCAGGGGGACAGTCACTGCCCTGACCCTGCTGGCCACAGTGGGTGACACCAGCCAGGTGCCAAAGCTGGGATTCCTCACCATGCAGGATGGCCCCACCCTGCAGCGAGGGAATTGTGCCCCCCTCGGTTGTTTACCCGGCAGTGCTGGAGTCAGGCTGGTACCCAGAGCTGTGGTGGGAGCTGCAGAGCCTCTCACTGGAACTGGAGAGGAGCCTGTGGAGAGAGGGAAAAGTCTGTGAGCCATGGCAGGATCCAAACTGGCAGCCAGGAGAGCAGCTGCCACTGCTGGGAGGGCAGATGGACAGCACAGCCCTTTGCCAGACCTTATAATGGACCAAACCCATCCCTTTCTCCTTCTACATCTGCCACAGGACAGGACTGCTTCCCTGGAGAAGGGATTTGGGGAAGTCTCACTTGTAGGGCCATGAGCCAGAAGATCCAACCAGATCTTCCAATGAGGATGGGCTGACTGAGTGGGAGCCTGATTGGGAGCAGCCAGGGGAGAAAGGGCACAGGAGGAACTGCAGGAGATGGGAACATTCCCAAAGCCAATGGAACTGTCCCCAGCTCAGTAATTTGAAGGGAGAATGCAACAAAACTATGGAAAACAGCTCTGTCCATCCACTCAGCAATGAGACCTGGAATGAGGCTGACCTTTCCTGGAGCCAATCCAAGGATCTTGTGCCTCCCCTTCACCGCCACAACTACTCCTTGTTACAGATCCCTCAGCCTTGCACTGGTGGCTGCATGGAACATCAGACAGCACATGGATGGGCTGGCACTGCCAGGAGGGCTGGCACTGCAGGGGGCCCAGGATAATGGCATTCCATACTGGATACCTCCTGTCCCTTCCAATAGCCTTGTTCTGGGAGCAGTTCTGTCATTTAACCATTGACATTCTGGGGACAGCAGCCCTCTCTTTGCTGTGATCTCTGTTTTCCTGTAGCAAAGGCCAGTTCCCACCTAGGAACCAGCTCCCCATTCTCCTGTCCCTCTCTTCTGGCCTCCCACACAGTGAAAAATCTCCAGGGATTTTTCTGGATGTATCCCAGACCCTCTGCTGGACAGCTTTAGCTGGGAATGGTTTAAGAGCTGGTCTGTGCCTCTGGATCATGCATCTACTCCCTGGAAACCAGTCCTCCTTCTCTCAGCTCTTGGCTTTGCCTGCTGTCTCCTATTTCATAAACTTCTGGGGAATTTCCCTTGGAGCCCTCGTGACTCCCCATTTACCTGGTGCTGTTAGAGTTTAAGCTGTCCATGTAGAAAGGCACCCTGTGGCTTCTCTGGGACATGGACATGGTGGGATCTCGGGGAAGGGAGTCGTGGCTGGGGAGAGGAAGTGGAATAGTCTCAAGCTCTGAGTTTGGGTACCTGAGGGGTCCTCACAAAGGGTGGGAATCTCGGCTGGAATCTCCCTGCTGGGCACTGACCCCTCCCACTCCACAGCCAGGGCACACCCCCCACCTGCTCACACCCAGGGAATCAGCAAATGGATCCGGACACCTGGACATTGAGCAAGTGTGGCAGTGGGGAGTTCCTTGGTTTGGGAAGCTGGGATCCCAGCCCTGGACTCACCGTCCTGCAGGGGGGCTGAAATCCCTGTGCCCCCTGACACTGTCATACCAGCTGCTCCTGGGGCTGCTGCTCCCAGAATAAATGCTCCCTTTGGGATCCAGGCTGGGCCTGCTGGGGAGACACAAAGCCCTGAGCACACGGCAGCAGGAGTCCCTGGAGTCCCCACACTGGGCTCACAGTTACTGCTGGGTTCTGGCACTGCCAAGCCCTGGCACAGCGGTGCAATCCGTGTTCCTGAAGGTGTCCAGAAAATGTGTGGCACTTGAGGCTGTGGCTTGGTGGTGACCATGTGACAGCATTGGATTGACAGCTGATGATCACAGAGGCCTTTTCCAGCCATGAGGACTCCATGGTTCCATGATTCCATCATTCATTCCCCCCTGCTCTGCCTGTTTCCCTTGTGTTGGGACTGTGCTCCACAGGGAGAGCAGGCCCCAAACCCAACACTTGAGCAAAGCCAAAGCATTCCCAAATGGATTGCCTGGAGAAGCTGTGGCTGCCCCATTCTTAGAAGCGTCCAAGGCCAGGCTGGATGGGGCTTGGAGCAGCCTGGGATAGTGGAAGGTGTCCCATGCCAGCAGCTTTCCCTATCTCTGCATCCTAAACCCTTCACCCCCAAACCCTCACCCCCAAATCCTTGCCTCCTGGTGCTGAACACCTGGCTGTCCACATAGGCTGGAATCCTGTGGCTGAGCATGGAGCCTCCGAAGGATTGGCGTTCCTGGAATAGGGGCACGGGGGGCTGGGACTCGTGGGCACTGGGAACACTGTCCTGGGAGCTGAAGTCAGACCTGCTGAAGAATTAAAACCAGTTTGACCATAAAGCCAAGGGGTGTCTTTGCTCTGAGCAGCTCCCATGAGCGTTCAGGGTCTGCTGAGGGTGGATCCTGCCACTTCCTACAGGGAACAGGGAGAAATGGGACACCATGGTGTTAATAGAATCACAGGATCAGGGAATTCCAGAATCATAGAATAGTTTGGGTTGGGAGGGATGTCCAATTCCACCCCTGCCACAGGCAGGGACAACTTCTACTGTCCCAGACTGCTCCAAGCCCCAGTGTCCAACCTGGCCTTGGATACTGCCAGGGATCCAGGGGCAGCCACAGCTGCTCTGGGCTCCCTGTGCCAGGGCCTGCCCACCCTCACAGGGAACAATTACTTCCCAATATCCCATCCATCCTTGTCCCCTGGCAATGGGAAGCCATTCCCTGTGTCCTGTCCCTCCAGCCCTTGTCCCCAGTCCCTCTCCAGCTCTCCTGGAGCCCCTTTACACCCTGGCAGGGACTCTGAGATCTCCCTGGGGCCTTCTCCTCTCCAGGTGAGCACCCCCAGCTCTCCCAGCCTGACTCCAGAGGGGCTCTGGGGCTCAGAGCAGCTCTGTGGCCTCCTCTGGACTCTCTCCAACAGCTCCAGGTCCTTCTGATGCTGAACTGCAACAATTCCTGTGGGAGATCCCTGCAGTGTTGTGCTCCTTCCAGGGGAAAGGTGGCACTGGCAGAGCCTGCATTGGTTCCTGAATCTCCTAAGCCGGGAAGTGAGCATTTGGATGCCTTGGGACAGGCCAGGAAGGAGTCCTGGAGGTATGTGAGGGATGTCCTGGTGCCCCAGCTCCGTACCTGTCCCGGCGTGGCTCAGACTCATTTGCATGTGGAATCTCTGGAGCTGGGATGCTGCTTCTTACAGGAACAGAGCTGGACCTGCCAAGACATGAGACCTTTATGGTCTGCGGAAGCACCCTGAGCACAGAATTCCTGTGGGATGCAGATGCAGCCCCTGGAGAATCTTCTGCCTCAAGGGAAAAGAAAAAATGCAATATCCCTGCATGGAAATGTGCCAGATAGAATCACAGAATTTTTTAGGTTGGAAAAACCCTCTAAGATCATCAAATGCCACCCAGCACTAACCCAAGTCCTCAAATAACCCAAAATGATGTGAAAAAACAGATGGAAAATGCAGACCTTAAGAGGTCTTCTTCTTAAGAGAAGCAGGGCTGCCAACCATGGCACCTTTACTGCCTCCTCCAGAGCCCCCTGCAGCAAATTCCCCACATCCTCCCACCAGGAAAAGCAGTTCCATTATCACTCTTGCCTTCTTGCAGTGGTTTCCTCACTCTGCACACAGGATGACATTCCCATGTCCCTGTCCCTGCTCCCAGCATTTTCCTGGGAGTGCAGCTCAGACCTGGGGAGAAGAACACCTTGGTCACCCTCTGATTCCAAGGTGTTCTCACTGACACACCTGGGAGGGAGCCCAGTTTAACCAAGAGTCTCAATTCTTCCAGTTTGTGTGGAAAATATGGACAAAAGAAAGGAAATCAGTACATAAAGTTCTCCCATGTGGACACCCATTCCTGACTGGGGAAGTTCAAAGCCAGACCCAGCGTTACTATGGAGCCCAATGCCAAATTTTATTGCTTATTGTCTCTCCCTAGATACCCTCTGCTCCTAAATTTAAAGTTTAGGAAGCAACTCCTAAGTCCAGCAGGAGAGGGTTTCATGGCTCCGGCTAAGGAGAATCTTTTCTCCCAGGTTTTCCTTTAAAACCATGGTAAAAGGTTCATCCAGTAGAAGCAGAATTAGAATCAGGCACAAGAAGGCCCCAAGTTGCACTAGAGGAGGTTTAGGTTGGATATTGGGAAAAATTTCTTCATGGAAAGGGTTGTCATTTCCTGGAAATTTTCGGGAAATATGTGGGTGTGGCACTTGAAGACATGGGTGAGTGCTGAACATGGTGATGGTGCTGGCTGATGCTTAGACTTGATCTGAGAGGTCTTTTCCAACCTTAACAAGTCCATGATTCTATGAAAAGGAGAATCTGGGAGGATATTTATCAGCAGGGGGGGAAGATGCCCAAGGAATGACCCCTCACCCTAGGAGGAATATCCCATTCCTTACCCAGCCCTGCTGGGCTCCGCGAGATCCTTCAGCCTGGGGGGCTCTGGGGGGCTGTCATGGCCAGGAGCTCCTTGGCCCCCCTCAGTGAGGCTGGCTGAGTCCAGAAACCTAAACCAGAGATCCAGGATTGGGAAAATCCATGCTGAGATGGGCAGAAACCCATTCTCTGGAGAGCAGCAGGCCAGGAGCAGGAGCCAGTTTGGCCAGAGCCATTCCAAACATCCCAGATCACCAGCCCCAGACATCCCAGATCACCAGCCCCAGACATCCCAGATCACCAGCCCCAGACATCCCGGATCACCAGCCCCAGACATCCCAGATCACCAGCCCCAGACATCCCAGATCACCAGCCCCAAACATCCCAGATCACCAGCCCCAAACATCCCGGATCACCAGCCCCAAACATCCCGGATCACCAGCCCCAGACATCCCGGATCACCAGCCCCAGACATTCCAGTCCCCCCAGTCCTCACCTTGTCTCATCCCAGTAGGGCTGGTGGTGGGATGGGCCCTCAGGATTTTTGGAGCTGCTCCTCTCCTCATAGCCCAGGACAGAGCTGGAAACCAAAGCAACACCCATCACATCCCTAAAAACTGGCACCTGGATCCTGGCACTGCTCTGCTCACCAGGCCAGGCTTGTGCCAGCCTCCACTGGGGTTTTCTCTAGGACAGTCCATGTCCCTGTGTTCCAGCTGCTCCCAGCTTCGTGCTGCTGCTCCAGCATCCCTGGATTATCAGGGAATTGAAAGGGAGTGACTGAACCCCACTGAGAACATAGGAGGAGGAAGAAGAATCTGGAGTGCTTGGCAGCTCTCAAAGGAGATGGAGGGGGATACAACACAAAGCTCTTGGTTTATTTAAACCTCAGTTATTTCCATCCTTGGGAAAAAAGCAGGAGAAGGAGAAGGAGCCTCTTTCTGTGCCTGCCCATTCAGGTTTCCTTTAATCTTCAGGGTTATTCCTACACCCACTAAACTCACCCTACTCTTACCTTTTAAAGGAATATTCTGTGTCCTCAACATGCACAGGGGTTCTCTCAGTGGGACAAAAAGGGACATCAGACTGCAAGGGTGACCTGGCAAAAAAATGGGGAATTTAGATCTTCCAAAAATTTCCAGGGGATTTGTATGGAACAGCAACATTGCACTTTCTATCAGCCCAGGAAACAGGAAAGAATTGTCTCAATTAACTGATTTTCCCTCAGCAAAAGCCATTTTCCATCCTATCCAAGAGGAGGAGAGGCTGGTGGTGGAACTGAGGTGGTTACTGGGATTAAATTCCACACATCTCCGTACAGGAATTTCCTGTCCTGCTCCAGGATGGAGCACCTGGACAAAGCACAATATGAGTAACTATGGAGAAGACATTCCTGCATCATCAGTAGCAGCTCCAGACCATGGGATCCTCCTCACCTCGGCTCAGAGGGCTGAATTCATTTCATAGAATCCAGGAATCATGGAAAGGTTTGGGTTGGAAGGAGCTCAAAGCTCATCCAGTCCCACCCCTGCCATGGGCAGGGACATGTCCCACTGTCCCAGGGTGCTCCAAGCCCCATCCAACCTGGCACTGAAACCTGCTTACCTCAATGCCTTTGTTGGGCTAATAAATGGAAAAGAATCCCAAAATAATGGACAAGGGAGGGAAGCAGCTCCAGGGAGATCAGTGCTGCCAACAGCAGCAACCCCTCCCTGACCATGCACTCCTGGCAATGGCAGGGGAGCAAAGGCTCTCAAATCCTGTGGGATGGAGGCACTAAAGGCAGTGCTAAAGCTGCTGGATCTGCTCCCAGAATCCCAGGGGCTGGAAAACCCCTCTGGGATTGAGTCCAAGCTGTGCCCAATCCCCACCTTGTCCCCAGCCCAGAGCACTGAGTGCCCCCTCCAGCCCTTCCTTGGACACCTCCAGGGATGGGGACTCCAGACCTCCCTGGGCAGCCCCTTCCAATGCCTGACCACCCTTTCCATGAAGAAATCCCCCCTGAATTCCCAGGGGAATTCAGGGCTGCTTCTCTGGGAAGAAGTTGTGTAACAGTGAACAGAAAGATGCTGTTCCCACTGTTTACCCACACAGGATTTTCCTTTTCCAGTTGCTTTGTTGCCCAGTTTGGATTCTAATCCCAGCTCTACTCTGGAGAAGTTGCTTATTCCCAGCCCAGCTCCCTCTGGAAGCAGAGGGTGCCAGCCCCAGGCCCCGTGCAGGGTCACACCTGGTGTCACCCTGTGAGGGCTCGGACGGATGGAGCAGCTTCTCAGGAGCATCCCCAGGTGTGTGCCAGGAACCAGAGCTGGACCTGTGAGAGAAGGGGGTTGGTCCCAGCAGGAAGCTCAGCAAGAGGAGAACATCATAAGTAAAAATATCCACCACAAGGTTTTCCTGGCTCCAGTGGAACATCTTTTCCTCCCTCCTGCTTTGCCATGGGAAATTCCTGAAGGACTGAGCCCCAGATCCAACCCACTCATCCTCATGTGAGGAAAGCAGCTGGAAGAGCCCAGGCCTTTTGATCTGCTGGGTCAGGCCCACCTCCTCTGCAAGGGCTGCTCCCAGAACTCATCCACAGGGCATTCCCAGGTCAGGAGAACACCCCCCACCCCCCCCACTCTAAAATGAATGAGAAAAAGAGAATTTTCCACTTACTCCGGTGGATAAAACCCATTCTTGGCTTCTGTGTGCTCAGGAAAACTGGAAAAGAGAAGCACAACTTGAGGAATGTTCAACAGAGACTTTCCCATGCATTTCATAAGAGGAGAGAGCAGTTCTACAAGGTCCATATGGGATCTGGCTTTCCATCAGTAAGTATCCATCCCAAGATTCCAGCCAGCTCCAGAACAGCATTTTATGGATTGTACAGTCCCCAGGTCAGGGATCCCACAGTGACTCTACCTTCCATTCGTGGGAGCCCTGGTGGCTCTGGGGGCCCCCTCATCCCATGGGAACCTCTCAGGCTTTTCCTTCAGAGTCTTGTCACTAGAAAAAAAAGGAAAATTCCAATGAAAATGGGACTTGTCAGCATTTGGTAATGTATCATCCTAGAGAAATCTGCTGATATTTGGTTGGGGAACAAAATGGGGTTAAATCTCTCCATCAGGATGGGCAGGGCTGCATTCCTGAGCCCAGTGGGTCTGACTGCAGATCACAGATCATGGAACCATGGCCCAACACCAGCAGGAGCCACCAGCCAGCAAGGACCAGCACAGCCCCTGGAGGTGGGACAGTTCCAGGGAATGGCAGCAGGAGGCAAACGGAGCAGCAAAATAAAGGGAAATGCAGAGAGTGGAGTGTTCAGGGGGGAGAATCTCAGAGGAGTGAGGGAAGGGAGAAGATCTCTGCCAGGCTGCAGCTTTGTCAGCAGATTCTGCTCTTGGAGTGCAGCCCAGCCCAGGGCTGGGGGACACCAGGAGCAGGGAACTGCTGCTCCCGAGCAAACCCAGGGTCAGCAGCACAGAGCAGCCCCTGCCCATTCCTTACCCATCTCCATGCTGGGACACTGTTTCCAAGGTGAATTTCCCATGCAGGGCCTCTCTGTCCTCACTATTCCTGCAGGGAAAACAGCAGGAGTGTGAGGGAGGGGGATGAGGAGCCACAGGAGCTGCACAGAAAGGGCTGCAGGTCTGGATCCCGATTCCCAGCAAAGAGCTGGGCAATGCTCAAACTGTGGCAGGCCCTCAGCTTCCATCTGGGAATATTTCCTCCCAGATGCTTTTGCCCCTTCCGTGGAATTCCCTGTGTGGTGTTTGCTGTTCTGTGCTGCTCCATGTCCTGGAGGATTTTGTGTTGCCAGGGAATCCCCCCAGGCAGAGCCGAATTTCCCATCCTGCCCCCAGGGGATCCTGAGGCTGCTGCAAGGCCTCCAGACCCACCTGACTTCAGCAGAAGTGGAGATTTTCCCCAAAGTGTCACTCAGGGATGGGGATGTTTGGCTCCTGCTGCCTGGTTTGGGGCTGTAAGAGAGGAGAAAGGACAAAATTGTCATTCCCAGTCAAATTGTCATTCCCGGTCAAACCAGCTCCAGCTGCAGCAAATCTACCCTGCACTGGAGTGTTCCTTATGGGAATGAAGAAAATGGGAATGAATCATCACTCTTTTCAATCCATTCACTGGCTAAGTCATCTTCCCAGAAGCAATCTTAAGTTAACAGCACAGATTTTGCCAGGACTTTTTCCACTTTCTACAGCAGCACACCAGTAAAAGCACCGAGACAAGGGCAGCAGCCTAAGTGCTGTTTGCAGTGCAAACTATTCCACCTTTCTTATACACCAGGCATGGATTCAGTCAAAAACCTTGGAAAACAGCTAAAATTTATTCCCTTACACCTGTTTGGCAAGAAAGGGTTCAGCTGGATGGGGCCTGGAGCAACCTGGGACCGTGGAAGGTGTCCCTGCCCATAGCAGGTGGGACTGGGTGGGCTTTAAAGTCCTTCCAACCCAAACCAGTCCAGGATTCTACATTTGAGTTTTTTCCTTTTGGGTTTTGAGCCTTTCTATCAGGATATTGTCAGATCCTGCCATGGATTTCAGCCATAAAACCTTTATTAAGAGCTGTCTGCATCCAGGAAAGGTTTCCCGTGGAAGGATGGATTTGGTTCCTCCCCTTTCCCAGAGTGGTGCCCACAGAGGTCTGACTTTCAGCTCAAACTGTCCCACCCATCCTGGCTGTGCTAGAACTCCTACCTGGAGGGAGAAGCTGCTGCTGCCTTTGGCTCATCCCACGAAGACCCAGGGCTGGTTTTTCTTAGCCCATTAGCACTGACAAAAAAATATTTAAAAAAAAGAAAAAAAAGAGAGAGAGAGAACAAAATAACAAATCAACAAAACATTAACCCAGGTGATTTTTAGGAGCTTCTCCCATGGGAGCACAAATGCTGCTTAGTGCCCACAGCTCCTGTGTTGCCTGCTGAGCAGTGTCCCTGTGCTCTGTGGCACTACTGCCACTCACAACTGCCTTTCTGCTGGAATACTTGGGTTTAAAAACTGATTTTTCCCATTTATCCCAGCTGGAGCTGTTTCCATCTCCAGTGTTTTCTGGGAGGTCTCCTCTGCAAACTCTACACATCTGGTTGTGTTTGGACAGCTGACAAATGCAGTTATCCCCAGAGCTGGCAAAGCCCTGGAATCAGACATCCCACCCTGAGGAACGAGTACCTGTTGCTATCTGGAGCAAACCTGGATGAACCTGGCACAGTTGGACTCCTCCTCTGCTGGCCTTCCTCCTCTTCTATCTCAATTCTTTCCACAGGGAGAAAGAGACAAATGGCACATCATTTCCGCTTCTCTGTAGCTTTCTAGGCAGTTTATCCCTGTTTTCCCCCAGCCATGTTTTCCCTGTTTCCTGAGTAGGTTATTCCTGCTGCTCCTGCTCCCTGTGCTCCTGCTGAGCATCCCAAGGGGCAGAATGCAGCCAGGTCAGTGGGATTTTTCCACACAGCATCAGCTGAGTTCTTGGATTCCAGAGTGTGGGAATTGGAAAAACAAACTTCCACAGACACTGAAGGGTTTGATTTGCAACCTTGGGAGAAGCTTGGAGTGATGTAAAAATACAATACACAGACGTTAAGCAGAAAAACTATAAACTTATGTTCCTATAATTGTAAGTAAGAATATGCCTTAAGTAAGAAACTGCATTGATAAGATGGTGAAGGGCTTATGGTGTAGGGGTTGTATACAGTAAGAATAAGTATTCTAAGCGTTTAGAAGTTATAACAGAAGCATCTGTGTGCATGTGAGACAGAAGCCCATTGGGCAAAAGTATCCTCAGTGCAGCAAAATTAAATAAAAGTGATAAGTTAGAAAAGCAAAATAAACCTTGTAACATCTGTTCATTAGATTAGAAAGTTATATATTGCCTTGTAACAAAGAACTTGTGAGTACTTTGAGTTATGACCAACTGCTTACTCCTTTAAAATCTCACAGCCTCTGAGACTGATGTTTATCTGAGCAAGAAATTGTTTTTTGCCCAAAAGTAGTCCCATCCCTTCATTACTGACAGCAACAGTAATACCAGAGGGAGCCCTGGGCACGTTTCCCTGTCCCATTGACTGCTCTAGGAGGCAGATACCTGAGGAGCATTCTCCTGGCTGGCTGGAGCAGCTTCCGTGGAAACAAGGAGGCTGTGTCTGAGTTTCCCCAGTTTCAGGTTGCCCACAACCCAAAGCACCACCAGGATTGTATTCCCAGTTTTTCCAACACCATTTCTCCCAAGAAAACCAGCAGGATCCAGCCCCCAGCATCCTTTTTCAAGGAATTGCTCTTCCCCTGCTGTGAAACTCCCAGGATCTGCTATCCCAGCCTGGTACATGCACCCAGCCCCAGCAGTGCTCCCTGAGGTCCAGCACCTACCTCTTGGCAAACAGGGGTGGGAATTCCTGTGTTGGGCTGCTGTGGAGGAAGAATTAAGGAGAAGTTAAAGGATTGGAGGGAAAGACACTCTCCGGGCAGGGGCAGAGCCCCCCAGGACCCTGCTCCAGGTGTGCAAGGTCCTGTCACCCCTCTGGGCACAGCTGGCCCCAACCAGGGGTGTCACACCAATGAAGTAATGCAACAAAACTGCAGAGAGCAGCTGAAGGACTGAGGCTGAAAATGAGGCTCTTGATTGCCTTAGGGAATTAGGGACTGCCATGGATTTTCTTTTCTGGAAGCTTCATCCCTCTCAATAAGCAAAACTTGGAGGATTTCCCACTTCTGCAGAAACCTGCAGATACCATGGAATCGTGGAAAGGTTTGGGTTGGAAGGATCTTCAAGATTTTCCAGCCCCACCCCTGCCATGGCAGGGACACCTTCCACTATCCCAGGCTGCTCCAAGCCCCAGTGTCCAACCTGGCCTTGGACACTGCCAGGGATCCAGGGGCAGCCACAGCTGCTCTGGGCACCCTGTGCCAGGGCCTGCCCACCCTCACAGGGAGGAATTACTTTCCAATATCCCATCCATCCCTGTCCTCTGACAGTGGAAGCCATTCCTTGTGTCCTGTCCCTCCATCCCTTGTCCCCAGTCCCTTTCCAGCTCTCCTGGATGTGCTTTAGGCTCTGGATGGGACTCTGAGCTCTCCCTAGATCCTAACCTTCTCCAGGAGAACATTCCCAGCTCTTTCCTTGTAGGGAAGGAGCTCCAGCCCTTAGAGCCGTTGTGGCCTGTTCTTGGCTGCTGTGTTGGAGAGGCTCCCTTCAGCTCCAGCAGCCCTTCCCTGGCTCCTGTCCCATTCCCACCCTCCGGACACTCACCCGTTGCTCTTCTTGGCCGCGGACAGGACGTAGGCGCGCTCCCGGCCGGCTGAGCGCCGCAGGACGCTGTTGGCAGCCTCCGTCCTGGAGGGGAGGGAGAGAGTGAGGGAAGGGGTCACAGCCTGCTCATCCTGGTACTGCCAGCTGGCTGCAGCCTTGGACGGGCAGGGAACAACACACTGGAGGTGGGGGCTAACCCTGAAAGAGCTCCTGTGCTCTGGGGAGCAGATTTCATGGAATCGTGGAACGGTTAAGGTTGGAAAAGGCCTTTAAAATCATCCAGTCCAACCATCAGCCAGCACGACCACCATGGTCACCATAACCCATGGGCTCAAGTGCCACAGCCACTTCTTTTTGAGCACTTCCAGGGATGGGGACTCCACCACTGCCCTGGGCAGCTGTGCCATGGCTGGACAATCCATTGCAGACCTGGATTGTTGCAATATTGGATTCCATGGACAGAAAAATGGGACACGGGTTCTGTGGCTGACACACTCCATGGAATGTCTGCACTGACCTGGTTACTAACACATGTCTCAGGGAAGAAGGGATCACTTCCAGGGATCCAGGGGCAGCCACAGCTGCTCTGGGCACCCTGTGCCAGGGCCTGCCCACCCTCCTAGGGAACAATTCCATCCCAATATCCCATCTAACCTTGCCTTCTGGCAGTGGGAGCCATTCCCTGTGTCCTGTCCCTCCATCCCTTATCCAGTCCGTCTCCAGCTCTTTAGTGGTTGGAGCCCAGGGGACAATGACCAAGTTTTCCTTTACAAGTCTTATGGCTGCAGAAAAGGGTCCTCAGAAACTCCATCAAAAGCAATGAGGCTGAAGCCAGAGAGACCAAACCTGATCCTGTCCATGTCCTGTTCCCCACCCCTGGAGGTGTCCAAGGCCAGGTTGGACAGGGCTTGGAGCAGCCTGGGACAGTGAAAGGTGTCCCTGCCCATGGCAGGGGTGGCACTGGATGGGTTTTGAGGTCTCTTCCAGCCAAACTGTTTCGGGATGATTCTCTGATCCTATTCCCAGTAGGAGAAGGACAGCCCTGCCTGGAGCTGGCCTCGGGTGCCAGTCCCGGAGTGATCCTGGCTGCAGGGCGCACCCGCAGTGGGGAGAGCTGGGCTCCTCCCTCCGGCCTCTTTGTGCATCTCCATCTTCCCCATGGACACAACGCAGCCCACAGATCCCACAGCCCTTCCCAGCTGCCTGGGTAATTGGGCCATGCTGTCAGGCTGGATCACGTCAGGATTTTAATTACATTTTGTTGGGAGTGCGATGGCCCATGGGCAGAGCTAGGCTTGGAGCAGGGAGAGCTGTGATTATCCTTGGATTGCACCCAGCCCTGATCCATGCCTGGATCCATCAACCCTTCAGGATGGAACAGAACTTGTCACTATTCCTGCAGCAACATGGGGGCACCTCCAGGCCTCACCTCTTCTTATGCTCATCCAGAGAAAAAGGCACATCCTCCTCCTCCCCATCCACGGATTTCTGCCGGATGTTGTATGGAGCGCTGGGATGGGGAGGGAAGGGAAAGTCAGGGTCAGGGAATTGCTGCTGTGGCTAGGGCAGAGGCAGCAAGAGCCAAACAGAAGTGAATCCAAGGGATTGGTTCAGACCCTGGAAGACACCTGTATTTTCCATAGGGGTGCCCATGTCCTTGAAGGACTTTTTTCCTTAGTCCAGAGGCCCCAACCCCATTTCAGATCAGAGCCACGCTCTGGGACACAAAAAGCTGGGCAGGAAATGCCCACAGTGCTCCCCTGCCTTTCTCCAGGCTTCAAGAAACCCCCAAACCCAGTTCCCAGGATGCACCCTCCATTCCTGCCTGGTGATAAAACCCCCTCCATACAAAGGCCGGTGTCAGTTCAAGGAGCACCTCTTGACCCATGAAGAAGTGGCTCTGGGAACCACTGGAGTTTCCAGTGGAAGCTCTGGAAGCTCCAGGGGCATTTCCAGGGCTCACACTGAGCAGGAATAGGAGGAGCTGCTCCCTTTTCCCACTCACAGTTTCTTGTAGTCCTCTGTGGTCATCCTGTATCCAGAGGGGGAGCGGCTCTGTCCCTTCAGGGAAGTGCTGGGGGGACACAAACCACACCTGGGAATGTGACCTTCCCATCCCTCCCCACCTCCTTCCCCAGGGGAGCTCCCCAGGAAGTGGGACAGCAGCGTAGTCCCAAGTATCCCCAGTCTGATTGCAGGGAATGCTGCTCAGTTGGAGGGGACAGGAACACACTCGTACTTTTTCTGTGCTTGGCTGGAAGGTGAAGAATCTGGCACGGACGAGCTTTTATCGATGGTCCTGGTGAACACCCCCCTGGGGAGGGAAGGGACATCTTACATTTTTGGCTGGAAAATGTTTGGAGCCAAGCTCAAACCACCAGTGAAACAGCAGGGCTGGCTCTTGACCCTGAGCACTGGAATGCTCCCAGCTGATGGAACCCAGGAGGGAACATTTTCTGCTCCTGATCCAGTTCTCCTCCCCTGCAGCCCAGATCTCTCCCATTCCATACCCACCTGATGAGGTATCCAGACTGGGGCTTGGAGGCAGAGGACCTGTGCAAAGAACAGACATCAGGGAGTAAAAACATGGGGAAAACAGCAGCAGCAGCACCAGGGTTGAAGGGGAACATTCATGTGGATGTCAAACCAAAAAAACAGTTAAGCAGGCCTGGAGGGATCCCACAGCTGGATTGACTTGGGAGGGATGCTTTAAAATGAATAATCATCAGAAGAAGCTCTGTAAAGGATTTTTTATAAGGAAAGTGAATTTTAAAATGAGCCAATTAATATTAGCCATGCTGGCAGTGTTCTCTAGCTCAGGTTGGTGGCACAGGAGGGGGAAATCAGATGTGATGCAGATCCTGGTTATTTTATCACTGGAGAGCAACAGCTGCACTCCAACTCCTCCGAGGTGTATTCCCAGGAGGGAGCACAGTGTGGCTCCTTTGGAGAGCACTGTCTGACCAGGAGTGGGGAGAGCTGCTTCAGGGAAAGGGAAGCAGGAAAGTGCTCAGGGGAGGGGGCAGAGCTCTCACACAGAGCCAGGCCCTTCCCAAGAGTTTGGTATTTCAGGATATTCCTCCAAGCTCCTGAGCTCATGGAGACCCCTCATGCTCTGAACCAAACTCAGCCCCACTGCACTGCCCTGAGGAGCCCCTGCTTGGAGCACTGAGGGGTTGCACCAGCACGGCAGCTGATGTCCCATCCCAGCCTTGTGGCATGAGTGGCCCAAAAGCTCCATCCCTCTGAACTAAAGTCATCCCTGCATCCCGCTGGACCTCTCAGGAGCCAATCCATGCTCTCTCCAAGGTGAGATGTCCCTGTGAGCAGGGCTGTGCCCAGAGCTGTGTTGGCAGCAGGAGGTGAGGGGGGCACACAGTGAGAGCTTGCACCGACCCCAGCAGACAGCAGGGCAGGGAAGGAGTGGGATGGGCCCCTGGAATTACCTGTCCTGCTGGGGAGCAGCAGGCTTGGGGGCTGGGGGTCCCCCACCAGCCTGTCCAGACCTGAGGGAACAGGAAACACAAAGATGTGATTAACTGATTGCTGAACATGGGTTTGGAGAGGGGGGAAGAGAAGAGAAGAGGGATTTGGAACTGGGTTTGTTCCCAAGTAAAGAGGATCTGAAGCAGACTGGTGTTCCCTGGCACAGGGCACTGTGTGACATCCAGGGAACTGTTTGATCTCCTGCCTCTTCCATCCTAAACTCCATCCAGGCCTGCCCTGAGTTTGTCACTCCAAAGCACAATCTGGCTTCACAAAACTTTGGAGCTCTCCTGAGCCTTCCAATCTGTCTGTGCTGCTGAATTCCAGCTCCAGCAGAAGACATTTGTCTGAGCTTCTCCTCACCCTGCCTTTATCAGAAATAAACAGGCGCAGCAATTCCTTTGGCAGTGTCACTGCCTGGCACCATGGGAACCCCAAAACTTGTCACAGCACATCTTGTACAGCTGGAGACTGGGGTGCCTGGAGAGCCCAGAGCTCCAGGAGCGTTTGGACAATGCCCTCAGGCACAGGGTGGGATCCTTGGGGTGTCTGTGCAGGGCCAGGGGTTGGATCAATGATCCTGACAGGCCCCTTCCAACTCAGGGAATTCTGATGGGGGAAAGGGAAGGAGAAGGAAATGTTCTTACAGGGGGCTGCTCTTCTCCTCGTCCTTGTCGGAGTCGGAGTTGTGGTGCTGGATCCAGCTCTTGTCCCCCCGCAGGGTGGTGCGAACCTTCATCTGCCGGATGATCCTGCGGCGATCCTCGTCTGTGGGCGGGATCAGGCCTCCTGGGAGAACAGGGGGAGGGAAGGAAGGACTCACAGGACCCCAGGGCAGATGGGATCCATCCCAGCATGGAGCCCTCTCCTTTCTGTCAGAGGTTCCAGTGCTGGCTGAGACTTTCACCAGCTCTGATGGAAGATGGAGACGCGGCCACCCAGACCTCAGGATCAGCATCCTGCTGGATCACAGAGGTTTGTGCAGAGTTTCCACACCTCAGTGAAACACCTCCCTGGTTACCTGTCCCAGCAGGGACATTCCAGCAGCTCCAGCTGGGCAGAGGAAACAGAGGAAAACCAGGAGAGGAAGGAATTACCTTTAGTGACACCCAGGGACATCATGGTCTCAGCAGCACCTTCCCCTTCTGCCACTGCTCACAGTCAACAAGCCCCTGGAAGAAATGGAAAAGGGGATAAACAAAATATCAGCTGTGGTATAAAAACCTGGCAGGCATGGGGAGAAGAGAGCACAGCCACAGTGGCACAGCAGTGGTGGCACAGCCATGGTACCCAGAGGATGGGGAGGCTCTCGTAATGTACGAGAGCTGGGATTTCTCCCCATCCATGAACCTGTGGGACAAAAGGACAGGGAAAATCAAACCCAGCCATGCCAGAGGTGTTTTTCCAGATCTGGGAGGAAAGTGGTGGAGGAGACCTTGCAAAAGTGCCCAGAGCCACTCAGGTGGGCCAGACCTTCTGGAGTCCACAGAACTCCAGGGATCCCAGAATACCCTTGGGATTTGTGTCAGGTGGGATGAGAAGGACCCAGGTTAATTCAGCACCTGGTTGTGTTTGTCAGAAATGGTTCTGTTCTGTTTGCACTCCTAGTTTTTTCATGGAAGCTGCAGGAGGAGCTTTTCTTTCTGGAGGAGAAAATCCCACACTGAATCCCAGAATGGTTTGGGTTGGACGGGACCTTAAATCTCCTCCAGTTCCAAACCCTTCCATGGCAGGGGCACCTTCCAGCTTTTACCCTCCCCAGTCTTTCCTTGCCAAAACTCTCTCCTGGATTCTGGAATGACTCTGCCAGTCAGAAATAAGAAGGCCCAACCCTCTTTGGGAGAATCTAAAATGAGGTTGTTATTCCCTGCTGGTGGGCCTGTCCCTGCAGTATTCCCTGGGAGGAATGCTGGGTGCTGATCTCATGGCATTGGGCTTGGCAGGGCTCCTCCCCTGCCTTGTCTCAGCCAGGGATCTGCCCACTGTTCATCCCCTGCTCTTCCCATTGGGATCATGAACAATTCCCCAAGGCTCCTCTCCCTCTGCGAACACTCCCAAGCATTACACCCACCACTGTGCAATCCAAATATACAACAGCCAGCTGATATTCCAGTATTTCTTCTGGTATTTGGAATAACCTATGATTTATGGTCCAGCTCATGTCCCTGGTACATTAAATCCCTCATCTTGTGTACTGGATAAATGCAACTGGTGCTCATCTTTGGATACCAACCCCTGGGATGGAGCACTGGGATGTCCCAGGCAGGAGGAGATCCATAAAAATGGTTAATTCCTGCTGACAAAGCATCCAGCATGAGCCACCCAGCACAAGAGATAAATGTCCTATCTGCACAGGAGCAAAATCCCATTAAACTGTGTCCTCAGACTACACACTCCAAATGGAGCTGCTGCTTAAATCCATGCTAAGTAACACAGAATCCCTTGTTCCAAGGACATGGAAAACCACCAAGACAACACACACAGGTCATTCCCACCTCTGGGAAGCCGTGGGACTCATGGGCAGCTTTGCTGAGAGACAGAGATCCCCTGGTTTGGGATCCAGCCTGGCTGCAGTGTCCCACTGAGGACACTCTGAAGCTCCTCATTCCCTAAGGAAAGCCATTCCAAGCTATTTAATGAGGAAAGCAATTCCAGGCTATTTAATAAGGAAAAGGGAGCTGGAACCTTGTTTGGATGTTAATGTTGAGGGGCTTTGGGGCAGAGCCCAGCCCAGCACTCCCTCTGCACACTCCGAGGGGTCCCTACCCTGCCTCAGCTTTTTCTGTGCCCTGGAGTTTTCAAGCAGCTCCAGCAGCACAAACCACTCTCATCCCCGGCAGGGAGTGTTCCCTATGGATCACAGCCCTTGGGATGAACCGAGAGCACCTCCAGCTGTGCCTAAGGCTGCGGAGCTGCCGTGGCCCTGGAGGGGGTGACCTGTCCCTGCCCACCCATCCTGTCCCCTCAGGAGTGCAGGCACAACCACACCAACTCTCCCTAATAAATTCTTCAAGTGCCTGAAATCAGCAGACCAGTCATTAATTGGAAAGGATTCTGCTTTCCATGGAAAGCACTTAAACAGCTCTAATTACCCTGCAGGAGATGAAACACTTTCTGTTCTTTCAAAGCTGATGGGAGCTCCTCTTCCCTGCTAGCCACTCTCCTTTGTGATGGCTCAGCTGAGACTTTTAAATGTTAAATACGAGTGTTCAGCCTGCAGTCTGTAGGGCATCTGGGGTAATGGCCCCTTTGTGCCTAACAGCACCTTGCTCTCCGTGTGTTTTGGGATGAGCTGGATCCGAGTTGGACCCAGCTCCGAGGATTGAAGGAATGCCCTGGGAAGAGTGAGCGGAGCTGCTTTGATCCCATAAATCCAGCTTTCCTGGGAGCACCCCGGGTGCCTTTAGACTCCTGAACTGTCCATGCAGCCAGGCCAGCCTCAGGCCCAGCCTCCAGCCCTCCTGCTGCCCGTGTTTCCCTTCCTGGCCCTGGGATGGGATGCCCCAAGCTCCACACTCACTTTCCCATGCCAATCCCTGTCTCGGTCAGACCCTTTTGGGACAGGAGCCCCCAGGTCCCATTGCTGCCTTCCCTGTCCATGCAAGGCCTCGGTGGCACTGGATTACCTTGAAGGTCCCTTCCGGCCTCAGTGGCTCTGGGACTCCTGGACAAGGAGTGAAACTCTGAGTTCCTCCCACAAAGGGCATCAACAGCTGCCAGCCTGTGCCCTCACCAGGGTTATTTCCCTCAGCCCAAACCCGCGTGGCAGCACTGATGTCCCCAGCTCTGAAGTGACCCCGTCCTGCCCATGGTGATCCGGGCTCCATGGTGACCCAGGTCCCACCCAAGGTGACCCAGCAGCAGCTCCAGGCTCTGCTCCCACCAGCTGAGCCCGTGCTGGAGCTCCCCAAGGATCTCTCCCTTGCTCCTCCTGCCCCTGGCTACCGGCACAGGACACATTTCCCCCTGGCACTATTGGAGGGCTTGGCCGGTGACCCGAAGGCTGCAAACGGCACCCAGGGCAGTCATGCGGAAAAATCTCCTGGTCTGAGGATAATTGATGCCTGTTCTGACCTTCACAAGCCTCAAATTAAAATGTATTTAAAGCTTGCAAGAGGTTTGAACCTCCTTCCTTGAGCCTCCTCAAGCCTGCTGAGAGTTTTGGCCTCCAGGCCTATCTCCAGTCAGGTCCCCACTTCCATGTGGAAGGTGGGAATTTGTGGATTTCTTTTTTTGGTTGGTGTTTTTTTGTTTGTTTTGTTGGGTTGTTTTTTTTTTTTTAAGTTGGGATTAAATGTGTGAGATGGTATTTTTTGTTTGAACTTAGATGTTTATTAGTTTTTTATATATATTATATATATATAATATATTTGTATGCATATATATATAATATATTTATATGCATATATATACTATATTTATAAGTTGTGAGTTTTATAGTACTTTACTAACAAACTAAAAAAATGGAGTTGTATTTTTCTTTTTATAAGGCTTTTAAAGGATAAACTGTCTAATTAAGAAATTACACCTAAATTATTTTTAACTTAATAACTAACTCCTTGTGGTTTGTGATGTGGATTTTTTTATCTAATTACACAATACTACTTAAACTCGTGAAGAAAGAGGACTAGCTACTGCTTTAAAACTTCTGTTTTGTTATAGATATATATAATTATATTCTAAAACTTTATACTCTAAGTTTTCTACTGTGTGGTATTGCACATTTTTATTCAAATGATATACTTACAATCTCAGTTTTATCATTCAATTTTGGAAGCCTTCTCCACAGCCTCAGGTCAAATGCATTGTTCTCCTGGGGGTCAGTGCCTGTCAGCACAGAAAGTCTGAAATTCTCATTAACCAGGGTTCCAACACCAATCTGATGTGGCACTCGGATGGAGCCCAGCTTTTGGACCCCCATGGGAAGGAGAGCAGGGGGAGAAGGCTTTTCCTTTTCCTTTGGCACAGGTTACCTGGCCCAGCAGGCAGGTCCAGACCCCGGCACTGCCTCCTGAGAGGGCACAGACTCGAATTTCTGTGCACCAGCCCTGGCACACAATGCAAACCTTGTCCCTGCTCTGCCCTGATGTCACCTGACACCTGATCTGCTGAGAAGGGACAGCAGGAGCTGGAAGGAGCCCTGCCAGATCCTTAACTCCTGCCAGATCCACCTCAACCCCTGCTAGATCCACCCCAGCTCCAGGCAGCTCCTGCTGGAGCAGTACCTGGGCCAGTGGCTGTGACATTTTTAAGCCAGTATTCCTAAAACTGAATTTAGCTCACCTTTGAGCTCTGACTTGAAGCACATCCCATTCTTGGGAAGGACGGACACTCCTCTCCCTCTGTCTGCTCTTGGGGACACCAGGGGCAATTGGAATTTCACCTCAGGCTCCACACTGGGAACTCACAGCCTGCACCTGAGGATCTCATCCCACCTCCTGCACACAGGGGCTCTGTGTTTGGAGGGGGAGGCTCTGAGGGAGCCCCTGAAAGTCCAGACCCAGCCTGAGGCCCTGGCACAGGGGGCCCAGAGCAGCTGTGGCTGCCCCTGGATCCCTGGCAGTGTCCAAGGCCAGGTTGGACACTGGGGCTTGGAGCAGCCTGGGACAGGGGAAGGTGTCCCTGCCCATGGCAGGGGTGGCACTGGATGGGCTTTAAGGTCCCTCCCAACCCAAACCAGTCTGGGATTCCAGGTTTTAGACAATGCTCAGCTGCTCTGAAGGACCAGCTTTTTATTCCTGCCTTTCCCTTTTTCCATGCAGTGACTGTTTAACACTGATGCTGTTCCATAAACATTGGGGATATTTAAGAAGCACCAGGAGATTTCTAAAGTCAAGTTATGAACAATCAGGAATTCAATAACTGAAACAGTCCAGGCAACCTTCAATCAAACATTAAATCCACCCTTCTGGGCTTGTGCAACACAGCAGCTCATGCCTGCCTGCTTCATGAGCCAGAAGCACTCCCAATCCCAGAATCCCTGAGGCTAGAAAAGCACTCTGGGATCATCAAATCCAACCTGTGACCAATCCCCACCTTGTCCCCAGCCCTGAGCACTGAGTGCCACCTCCAGGGATGGGGTCTCCAGACCTCCCTGGGCAGCCCCTGCCAAGCCCTGAGCACCCTTTCCATGGGGAAATTCCTGCTGGTGTCCATCCTGAAGCTCTGTCCTGACCCCCCTTGTGGCTGCAGCAGAGCCTGGGGGCTGTGTAGGAGTTCTGAGGAGCCTCATCCCAGCACCACATTCCCTTGGGATCTTCTCTCCATGACCTGAGGACAGTGAAGGTCTCTTTTTCCCTGAACATGGGGAAAAGGGATGAAGACCTGCAGCTGGAGGGGGAGATCCTGCCCAGACCTCATGAACAGGAGCAACACAGACATGTTCCAGACAACGTGTGAAAAACTGCAAATGCACAACTAGAATTTCCTTTCATTCACTCACAACCACACGTCCCACCATAAAAAAAATCAAATCCTCTTGAAGCTGGCACAGCCTTGAGCTGCTGAAGTCAGGGAAGTGTGGCATGAACTTCCTGAGAGTGGCACTCTGCCCTGCCCATGCCCAGGGACCACCCCCAGCACAACAACTCACCCCTGCTACTGCCAAAACTTCTTGGGTCGTTTTCACCATCCTGGGTGTGCAGTTTCATTGCTCTAATTACATGGAATTAATTCCTAATTGCTCAGCTAATTTCTGGGTTTAAAAGGAAGGATGTGCAGGACGTTCACCACACCCACACTGAGCTGACCTTGAGCCTTGATGTCCAAAGATGAAAGGAAAAAGGAAGGAAAAATGGGTTTTATGTCAAAGGTGGAGCTTTGTGTTTGTGTCACTGACCCACAGACAGAGCAGGACAAAAACTCCTCGAAGCCTCATGACATCACAGAGACACCACAAAGCTTTGCCAAGAAAACACAACTTTTTTGTAAAAGAAAGCTAAAATCTGCCACTTGTGAAAATTGGGACTTCCACTTAAGTCCTAGTAATTTTCTGGGGGAAGAAATGTTCTGAATCATTGGCTAGATGAATAAAATAAACTGAGTTTATAATAAAAGAAATAAAATATCCTAAACAAAACCTCCTGGTCCAGCTGAGGAGGGAGGACATCCCTGCTTCCCAACCTGCCCGGGTGAGTGCAGCTCATCCTCCTGTGTGGGGTCTGTCCTGAGCAGGGGTGGGACAGGGAAATGGGGATGACATTCCCTGGATGAAGCAAGGACAGAGGGAGGTGCTCTCTCCTCCGTGCCACTGCTGCCACTCCTTCCCAGGGTGCTGATTTCACACTGATTTGGGGAGAAACAAAACAAGGCAGAGCAGTAGAGGGAGAAATCTTTGCCTGCAGCTCCTGTGTCCCACAGGAGTCCTGGCAGGGAGGGAGGGGCTGGGGAGGCAGAAAGAGCTGGATCTCCCCCAAAGCTCTCCGGAGGCTCTCAGGGGTCGCAGGATTGAATTTTCCCGGAGCTCTCCGGACCCTGCCCACACCCAGACCTGTCCCAGGTCGGGCACTGCTATGCCCTACGGAAATCCAGAGGGGAAAGGGGTTTAGAAGGATGTGGGGCCCTGGCCAGGGAGGGAATTTGAGATCAGACAGGTGCAACAAAGCCCCAGAACCAAACCTCAGCCCCTCCCCGTTCCTGCAGGAGCCCCATCCCTGCAGAACTCACGCCGCCACAGAGCCACATTTCGATCCGAGACACCCCTGAACGCTCCACTTCCATGGAGCAGCGGCATTTACGGTGTCCCCCGGGGTGTCCCCGGCAGGGCAGGGCAGCACAGCCCCCCTGTTCCTCACCCGGCTCTCCAGCCCCGCTCCCGGAGCCGGCCGTACCTGCGGAGGTCCCGGCGCGGAGCTCTCCCGGCAGCGGCGGCTCCGAGCGGCCCTGGCACGGCTGTGGCACACCTGAGGCACACCTGAGCCCTTACCTGCAGAGAGGGCCGGCCCCGGGAAGCCAAGCCTTGTTTTGAGGAGGAGACTTGGGTGTGTTTCGCCCTTCAGGGGAATCAAACAGGTTTCTCCATTCGGCGGCACGGGCTCCCCTCCCTGTAGGCTCTCCTCTGCATTCCTGGCATTCCCCAGCGAATGCCGCGGTCCCCAGCCCTGTGGGCCGCTGGCACAGCCCAGAGCAGCCCCCCAGCTCTCACCCCACGGAGTTTCTCCACGGGGCAAGCACTGCCAGAGCTCGCCCCCAGGCAGGAGGAGCGGGGGCCCCGATACTGCTCGGGTACCGCAGGCTCGGAGCCGCTTTGGAGCAGTGGTACCCAGGGAGCATCACGGACCGGGCTGTAATTAGCCCTCGACACTGATTGTCTACTTGGAACTCATTAACGGGGCCCACAGGTGTGATAATCCCACAGGAAATTGCCGGGCATTCCGCTCTTCCTCACTTGATTTCCCTTTCTAATTGCTCTGGTCACCTCACGGTCCCCGAGGGCTGGCTGTGGGGACAGCCTGGCACAGCCAGACCCTGGGACTTGCTTTCTGCCCATTCCTAAAGCCTGGCAGCTGGGGCTGGGTGTTTGGAGCTGTCCTGAGGAGTCAGGGCTTCAGCCAGGCACTGCCACAGGGTGAGAAAAACCAGAGAATCCCACGATGGGCTGAGTTGGGAAGGGACCTCAAAGCCCATCCAGTGCCACCCCTGCCCTGGGCAGGGACACCTTCCACTGTCCCAGGCTGCTCCAAGCCCCAATGTCCAACCTGGCCTTGGACACTGCCAGGGATCCAGGGGCAGCCACAGCTGCTCTGGGAACCCTGTGCCAGGGCCTGCCCACCCTCACAGGGAACAATTCCTGATTCCCAATATCCCATCCATCCCTGCCCTCTGGCAACGGGAGCCATTCCCTGTGTCCTGTCCCTCCATCCCATGTCCCAAGTCCCTCTCCAGCTCTCCTGGAGCCCCTTTAGGCCCTGGAGCCTTCTCCTCTCCAGGTGAACACCCCCAGCTCTCCCAGCCCTTAGAGCCCCGGAGCAGCTCCGTGGCCTCCTCCAGCCCTGGAGGTGACAAAGCCCCAACCAAGCCCCCACCAGGATCCCCTGTCCCCAATTCAGGCAGAGGTAATGCTGAGCCTGTAGTGCTGGAAAGAAAAGCTCCTGCTGCAGGATGATGGGCAAATATCCCATCCCATCCCATCCCATCCCTTCCCATCCATCGGGATGTGCTGGAACAGGGCCAATGACCCAGCCCTGGCTCCCAGCAGCACAGCGAGGATGACATCAGGGATTTTCAGGCATTAACGCGTTACTGCAGCCCCAGATCTTCCTCTCCGATCTCCTCGGGCTCAGCAGCAGCCAGGCTCAGCTGAGCTTGGCTCGGTCGCTGCTGATCCCGGCTGCGATAAGCTGGGCTGTTCCCAGAGCCGCGCCCAGAGCTCCCGGCGGGCTCAGGTGTCCAGCTCAGGGAAACCGGAGTTGTTCAAACCGGGCTGGAAAGCGCAGCCCAGACCCTTCCTGGGACAGCATCCTCTGCTCCAGGGCTCCAGCTGACAGTACAGCTTTATTTTCGGTAAGCCCTGAGTCATGCCAGGGTTTGCTGAAGGTTTGTCCTGATTCTTCCCTGAAATAACAGTGAGTAACAGCCCGGCCTGGCCAGCCCTGCAGGTACACGAGGTCCCCAAGCAAGACAGGGACACCCAGGCACTCAGGGCTCTGGTTTTTCCTGGTAGGAACACACTGTTCCATGCTGAATGTTAAAAAAATGGGCAAAAATATAGGGTATTTGTTATGAACACCTCGATATCAAACACTGAGAGAAATGGATGAGGAGCTCCCAAAGCAGCACCCCAGGAGGTCACTGCTGGCTGAGGAGATGCATCCCCACAGTGTGGGCAGCAGGAAAGGGATTGGGATCCTGCCCCTCTGCCCCCCAGGTGAGACCCCACCTGCAGAGCTGCCCCAGCCCTGGACCAGCACAGGGAGGAGCTGGAGCTGCTGGAGAGCCCAGAGGATGAGCAGAGGAATGGAGCAGCTCTGCTGGGAGGAAAGGCTAGGAGAGCTGGGATTGTTCACCTGGAGAGGAGAAGCTTTGGGGTGACCTCAGTGTGGCTTTGCAGGGCCTGAAGGAGCCGACAGCTTCTACCAGAGACTCAGGGATAGACTCCAGATTTCTGCTAGGGAGCTGCTCACAGTGGGAGTTCAACACTGCCAAATTCAGGATGCTCCAGGAAAAGACACCAATCTTGGTCTCCCTGGCAGGAGCAGCCCCACCTGGAGCAGCACAGGTGCCCTGCACACCTTTGGAGGAAACCTGAGTGTGCTGAAGTCAGCAACACAAAAAGTCCTTTACACTCATCCAACCTGAGCAGAATCCAAGATGGGAATGTTTCCATTTTCCCACTGAATTTGGTTAAAAACAAGAGGATCTGGCTTGAGCCCCCACCCTGCAGGCCTGGTCCCCTCCTCAGCCATGAGCCAAGGCTCAGGTAAAGCTGTGCCTGAGCCTAGCCCAGAGCAGGAGCGAGGTCCTGAATCCCATCCCAACCCCACAGCTTCTCCAGGGACACACACACTCCTGCAGCGTGGGAGAGCAAGAAAAAAGACTATTTTCCCCAGCTCCAGTTAAAAACATTATTGTTATAAAGTAAATTTCAGCCTGGAATATCTGACTTTACCAGGAAATGGATTTCCATGGGATCTCCTCTCCAAAGAAAGCACAAAGACTTTCCTTTCTCATGAAGATGTCCCACAGCTGGCACTGATTGATCCTTGTTCTGCCACTTCCAGAGCAGCTGGGTGCCAACAGCTGTAACCCACAGCTCATTCCTGCAGGATCAGGGATGTCTGCAAGGAACCTGCTCCTCCCTGGAAATGCAGGCAGCCAGTTTTATGGGAAGGGGGTTTTACCAAATCATTCCTATGGCAAAGGTGATTCCTGCCCAGAGGCAGCCTCACAGCCCAGCCTGTGTTTGAACAGCCACTGCAACATCCTGTAACATTTTTCAGTATTTTTCTGGCAGTGAGAAATCCAAGCTCACTGCAGAGCACGGAGCTACTCTGGAACATTTCCTGCTTTCCCGATACCCCTTTCTGCAGCCCCTCCCTGGTGCTGAGGGGGGAGGGCAGGTGAGTAACCCTGCAGTCCTGTGGGCTTTGCAGAGCTGCCACCGGCCCCAAGCCCAGCCGAGCCGTGATGAGTCGCAGGGTGTAAAACCACTACACCCATTTGTTACAAGGGAATCAAACTGGTTTTTCATGAGGTGTCACTGCAGAGCTCTGCCAGAACGCCAGACCTCACCTTCCTAATAGCAGGTGGCAGCAGGGCATTGTTATCCCAAACGATTCCCTGCAGGAATACAGCAATCTCCCCGTGCTCACGGACACACCTGCACACTCCTGGAGCTCAGGAGTGCCAGCACGACACAAAGTGTTGTTGTCAGCAGAGTCGGGGCACGGCAGAGGCAGAGCTGTGGCGGGGACACCGCGGTGCCACCACGACACCCCAAACCCGCTCTGGCGCAAGCAGGGAAATGCTGATTTATCCTCAGCAGAGAGGTCCCTGCAGGCTCTGAGGTAAACGAGGTGCTCTTCCCCTGCCCTGACAGCGCCCAGGTTGCACCACTCTCCCCCCGTGGGCCTGGCACCAGCCCGGGGCTTGCACAAGCAGCAGTGAAACTCAGGAGAGAATTTTGGGGAGCAGAGCCAGCCCATCCTGCCACGGCTGGGAGCTGTGGGAATGTCCTGGTGCTCCCTGCCATCAGCACATTGGGGTTACTGGATGTGCTGGGATAGAAAACACCCTTCCACAGCTTCCCAAAATGCTGAGCTCGAACCCTGCAGCATGGCCTGGATCCCTGTGTCTGGGAATCCCCCAGTGCAGGGTGCAAATGGCACACTGCTCCCAAACCTCACTGAATCACAGAATGATTTGGCTTGGAGGGGACCTTAAAGCCCATCTTGTTCCACCCCACAGTCAGGGACACCTTCCACTGTCCCAGATTGCTCCCAGCCCTGTCCAGCCTGGCCTTGGACACCTCCTGCACACCCCTGGAGTGCTCCCTGAGCCTTTTTGCTCCCTGGACATGCAGGGTCATTTCTGACCTGCTTTTATCCATTTTTCCTCTTACCTATTTCTGGTAATTACATCCAAGCCACCCTTTTTCCTCTCTGGAGGTATGTCTGGACCAGGGCTTCCCCCACGTTCCAAGGGCAAGACTGGAAGGAATTCTTTGGACAATCCTCCTGAGAAAGTTCCCTTTGCAATCCCTGTAAGAGGGGAATGGGGGTTTTGGTTACCTTAACTCCACCTAGAAAAGCACTTGTAACCCTCTCTCCCATCCCTCCCTCTCCTTTCTCCAGAATAAGCAACAGAAGATCCCTCTTTATCTCTCCCACTGCCAAAACCAATCTCAGGTCAGCAAAATAATGAGCTGCAGCAAGGAAAAGCCAGGAAAGCAGAGGGAGGGAGATAAGGAGTTTGATGAGAGTGCTCCAGGGAACTCTTTGAAGTCGTGGGGAGCTCCTGTTGAGTGCTCCTTACAGGGACAGACTGCACCTGCATTTGATCCTGGATGTTTGGAAGGAAAGTTTGATAATGGCAATTTTGCTTCACAGACTCTGCTCACTGACACACACCAAATACAGACTGGAAGCCATAAAAATCCCTGAATGGTTTGGGTTGGGAGGGACCTCAAAGCCCATCCAGCCCCACCCCTGCCCTGGGCAGGGACACCTTCCACTGTCCCAGGCTGCTCCAAGCCCCAGTGTCCAACCTGGCCTTGGGCACTGCCAGGGATGCAGGGGCAGCCACAGCTGCTCTGGGCACCCTGTGCCAGGGCCTGCCCACCCTCACAGGGAACAATTCCTAATTCCCAATATCCCATCTAACTTTTCCCCTGTGTCCTATCCTTCCCTCCCTTATAAATTGTCTTTCTCCATGTTTCTCTCATGTTTCTCCATGTTTCTAGTTGGCTCCTTCAGGCACTGCAAGGCCACACTGAGGTCACCCCAAAGTTTCTCTTCTCCAGGCTGCACCATCCCGATTCCCTCAGCCTTTCCTCCCAGCAGAGCTGCTCCATCCCTCTGAGCATCCTGGTGCCTCCTCTGGGCTCACTCCAGCAGCTGCAAGTCCTTCCTGTGCTGAAGAGGTAGCACAAAAATATATCCAGGCAGGACACTAGAGAAGGATCTCATCACTGCCCCCCCCCCAAAAAAAAAAAAAAAAAAAAAAAACAAAAAAAAAAAACCAGGATGGGATTTTACTGGTTAGAATTGGAAAATGAGAAGAGGAGGCTGGAACAGGGCTGGAAGAGGCTGTGGATTGAGCAAGGCTCTGCTGTGTTGTGGCCAGGGATGGAGGCAGAGCCAGGCTCCAGCACTCCCTGTTTACCTGGGCTTGGGAAACAGCAGCGCTCAGAGCCAGAGGAACCTGGCAGCTCCCTGACTGCAGCGGGAGAGCCGCCAGCCCCGGCGTGCACAGCCCGGCCCTTGGTGCCACCCGGCCACTGCTCCCCAGCCCGGGAACTGCTCCCCCATCCCAGCCAAGCTCCGGATCCCCTCCTGGGAGAGGGAACCCCCCCGCCCTGCTCTGATGCAGCTGAGCTCAGCTGCCAGGGCTGCCAGGCTCCCGAGGACAGGGAGAGGAGTGACCCTGCCCTGAACTGTGTCCAAGCACAGCCAAGGCATTTTTGAGGTGGATTGGAGCTGCTGGCCTGAGAAAGGCCACCTAGAGGCCGAAGGTGATGTAGTGATTTGGCTTAGGGAATCCTGGATCCTTCCACTTCCACCCAACCCCATTCCCTCCCTGTGGGAGGGCAGCGTTCTCCCCACTCCCAGGGGGGCTGAGCAGTGCCCAGCAGAACGGTGGGAGCTGGCCCAAGCACCTGGCCAGTATTTGCTGCAAGACCAAGGTTGGTAAAACCAACTGTTAACCAGCAAATAAAAATTCCCTGGAAAAAATGCCCAACATTTTTTTTTTCCCAGAAAACAGCCAGAAGTTGAAATAAAAGCCATTTAACCAGACTATAGCAGCACATTGAGGTTAAGGCTCATCGTACCTGAGCAGCTGCCCCTGGATCCCTGGCAGTGTCCAAGGCCAGGTTGGACATTGGGGCTTGGAGCAGCCTGGGACAGTGGAAGGTGTCCCTGGGAGTGGAATGGGATAAGCTTTAAGGTCCCTCCCAACCCAAACCATCCTGGGATTCCTTAATTCTGTGACTGAGGCCTTTCCCATCCTTCTGAAATCTGAAACACCAGAACTCCCAGGGATCCAGGAATTTGCACAGGGCAAAACTCCAGCTCGAACCTAAACCCCTCATTTAAAACCAAACCAGAACGGAAATGCTTAGAAAGATTAGAGGGCAAAGAACATTTAGTATACAAGTCAGAGGAAATAGCCTGGGGATTGTTGCTTTGTATCCATTTCCTTGTGGAAAAGAGGTTTTTTCATGGACTAAGTGGTCAGAGCACCAAAAATCCCCATGAGCAGCACTGACAGGGCAGGGAGGAGGAGCTTGGTGCTGTAGGATCTTCCCAGCACTGCAGATCTGGTGGGAAGGGAGTTGTGGTAAAACAATGCTGGAGTTGCTGTCAGGCAGCTCCCAAAGATCTCTGGTCCCAAATGGGAATCATTAACATCCTGTTTGTGATGAGAGTGGGATCTGCCCTCTCCAGCTTTGTGTCCCATCTCTGAAAGTCATCTCTGTGTGATTTACTTGGGTTCTTTTGGAACAGAAATAAATCCTGCATGGACAAAGGAACACACTCCTTGTGGGCTCCTTCTGCTGCCTCAGGGAGAAGCCAAATCACCCCTGATCATGGAGGGAAAACCAAAAGAGCTGCAATGATTTAAGAGATGGTGGCAGAAGTCCTTTTTGGCACAGGGCTCTCTTATGGAGAGCAAAGCCAAAGCCCAGAGGGGAGCCAGCCACAGAAGTGTTTGTGATCCAGCCTGCAGCTCTGGGAAGGGGTGGCTGCTATCACCAGAGCAACAAAACACAGGACAAGGGTGGAGGGAGGGGAGCAGGAATGCTGGTGTGCCTGCTCAGGATTGAAGAGGGCACAGCAGGGTGTTTATTCACAGAAAAAAGAGTTCAGCAGCTGTTTCCAAATAAGAAATCACATCCAAGAAACAAAGTGTCAGCATAGCTCCTACACAGAATGTCGAGGAGGAGGAGCAGAGACTTCAGGAGAACTCCTCTTTCCCGGGACATGTGCTCCATTTTAAGCTGTCAGAAATGATGGCAATCAGTAGGAGAGGCTCCAGGCTGGGCTGTCAGGCCCTGGCCCGGCGCAGGCCGGGGTAGCTCTGCACAGTCCTGGCAATGGCCTCGTCCAGGCTGACAACAGGGCTGTAGCCCATGGCCCTCTTGGCCCTCTCACAGCTGTAGTAGTGGAAGGTCCCAGCCAGGGCCACCCTCATGGGTGTGAACGTGGCCTTGATGGTCACCAGGGGCCTGAGCAGGGCCAGCAGCAGGGACAGCAGCAGGGCCAGGTAATAGGCCAGCCAGTAGGGAATGTGGTACTTGGGAGGGTCGTAGTCCAGGCCGCTCAGGATCCGGGACATGAACGTCCAGAAGGGAATTGGTTCATCGTTGGTGATGTGAAAGGCCTGGAAGGGAAGGAGAGGCCAGGGGTTAAAATCATAGTGGATTTCCCAGGTTTGGCTCTGTGCTGGCCCCTCTCCTGCTCATGCTGAGGACATGACCCCCTGACCTGGGCCAGAGCACACTGTCCTGACAAACTGCTTTGCACTGCCCACCTCTGTGTGAAGAGGGGAGAATCCCTGCTTTTCCAAGGAAACCAGCTGCTTCCAGCACTCCAGAGGCCAGGATTCCTCATAAATGTCAGCCAAGCTGGCTGCCACAGCACAGAGCAGACAGGTTAAAATACCCCAGTGTGCCCAGAGCACGGCAGGACCAGGAAAAGCTGGAAAAGTTCCTCCTGTTCTGAACTGTGTCCCAAAAGCTGCTGTGTTTCCATACGTGCCTGCTGGCTGCCCCCAGTTCTGCCTGGATTGCCCTTCCCAAGGAGTTTCAGATCAGGAAATTCCAGGATATCCATCCAGCTCAGCCCAGGCGGCTGCACACAATGCTCACCACAGATGGAAAACCTGGAGCTGCTGGCCTGCAGGATGGATGTCCAGGACCCTCAGGAACCAGCATGGATCTCACAACAGAGGGGGATCCTTTCCCTTCCCTCCTCTCCACTCCTTCCTCACCTTCCCACACAGGGGAGAGCCTTTGTGCAGCTTTTCTGCAGCCAGGATGTGCCCATGCACCACGTTCTCCACGTAGGTGAAATCCACTAAGTTGTTTCCATCCCTGCACACAGAAAAGGAATTTAGCCCCAAGGCAAGCTGGGATGAGAATCTGCTTGAGGCAAAAGGAAGGACTTCCACCAGGATAAATTCACCCCACCCTTATCCCACTCTCTGGTGCTGCAATTTCAGGCCATACTTTTAGTATTTCATATTTAATAGGGATTTTAATTGCCAGAACCTCAAATACCACAAGAGGTATAAATTAACAGCAAGTAATCTGAGCTGTCTCATATTAATGGCACAGCTCTTTAACAGCTCAAGCCATGCCAGCTTTCCTCATGGATATTCCTGTGGCATTATGGACACTCACCATGGCAGGGAGTGAGCCCCTGACATAGGATTTTTAAGGAAAAAAAACTGGAAAGTAGAAAATAAAAGAAACAACACAACTGATTTCCTTTTGTTCCCTTCCAAAAGGACTCTGTATATCCAGCATCAATTTTGCCCCAGCTCTGAAATGCCTGGGCCTTGCTCACCCAATGATGAACTTCATTTTGCCACTCCGAGCTGCCTGGATGAGGATGGGAACCAGCTGAGGGTCTCTGGGACCAAATATTCCATGGGGACGGATTGCAGTGGTGAAGAAATTGTTGTCTGGGTCATTTGCACTGAGCACCTCCTGTAGGGAAAGAGAAGAAGAAAATCAAGAAGGAGAACAGAGCTCAGCAATGCATCCCACTGTAGAGTCTTAACTTCTTTTCTGCCAGGTCAGGATTAAATGCACAAGAGTGTATTTCTTGTTGTGACTCAGATGTTTATTAGTTCTTATCTATATTGCAGTCTCACAAACCCTGAGTTCTACAGCACTTCACTCTAATAAGCTCAAAATGGAGCTCCATCTCTCTCTCTCCAAGGCCTTTTAAAGATAAACTGTCCAATTAAGAAATGACACCTAAAATATTTTTACTTTTAATCCAATAACCAATCACCTGTGGCCTGCAATGTGGAGATTTTTATCCAGTTACACAAAACCACCCAAATCCATGGAGAAGAAGGTGGAGAAGAAGGTGGAGAAGAAGGTGGAGAAGAAGGTGGAGAAGAAGGTGGAGAAGAAGGTGGAGAAGAAGGACCAGCCACCACCCTAAAACCTCCATTTTGCTTTCTATATATGACTATATTCTAAACCTTTAAACTCTAGGTTTTCCACCCTGTGATATCACACACTTCTATTCAAACTGCACACCCACAATCCCAGTTCTGTCATTCCATTTTGGAAGCCTTCTCCACAGCCTCAGGTCAATGCAGTGTTCTCTTGGGGCTCAGTGCCTGTCAGCACAGAAAGTCCAAAATTCTCAGTAATCAGGGTTCCAACATCCCACAATCATCACTGAAGGGGCTGGGGGCTCCCCATCTCCTTGGGAAGGAACCAGTGGAAGAATTATTATCCTCTCTTGTCTTTCCAAGTGAACCTCCATTTGTTCCCATCTGTTTTCCCAGTTCCCCTTGATAAGAAAACCAGACACAAACCAGTTTTTATGGTTGAGCATTTAATGAATTGACAAAGGAAGGGAAGGCTTTGCTTCTCTCATATAACACCCCAGAAGCCAGAAGAGCTCTCCAAGCTCCTTCACTCCATGAACCCTGTGCACAAGCTGGAGCAGAGAAGGACACTCAGGAATTCAATTTCTGTCCCTCCCAGCAGCTGTACCCAGCCCAGCCCTCCTGGATCTGCCTCAGGAGGCAGTGATCCCACCTCCCTGGTGCTCCAGCAGCACATTCAGCAGCTCTGGAGCAGACTTCATTCTCCTGGGAGTTCCTAAACCACATGGTTTCATTTCCAGCAGCTGCTAGAATTTCTATGGAGAAGGCACAGACTTCTTCCTTTCAGTTTCCCCCAAAACAAAGCCATAATCACCAGTACTGAGGGCTATCCCTGATTGCTGCTCCTCAGCTTCCCCTTTATCAGTTACTGCAAAGTGCTGGGGAAGGAACAGATGTTTGGACAATTAAAATTAATTAAGCTCTTGTGGAGGAAATTCCTTCCAGGCTCCCACACTATCAGCATCAGCATGGAAGGGACTCAATTCTTCTGGTACAAAAAGCACAGAATCTCCCCACAGCTGAAATACAAGCCATGGAAATAGGATCCAAAAAAGGTCTGTTGCCCTTGATTGAAAACACTGTTATCCCATATTTAAACCACAGATGCTGCAGCAGTAAGAAGATGAGAAGAGCAGATATTGGTGGGTGCAGGTGTCCAAAGCAGTGAACTCTCAGATGTTTGGCAATCTTTTTTTAACATTAATATTTCCAGAAATGGCCTGTGCCCCTTAGCTCAGGCCACATTCCCACTCCTCTCCTCCTTCATCAGTGCCTCTTTCACATTCCCAACTCCAAATTCAGGCTGCAAATCAGGAAAAACAGCAGAGAAGACAAAAACCTTCCCTGACTGCTGTTAAACCAAAGCTGTGGCAGGTAAGAACTGGGATTATCCTGTGGCTCTTCCATGGCAGTGACACCTCTGGCAGTTCTGGAAGCACCTCTGCAGTGTCCCACAGGATTTCATTCAACCTCTGAGGCAATTCATGCCACATCTTGATTTGATTCTCTTGTTATTAAGTGAATACATCCCAAAATAACAATTTAACCATTGGCAAATACCTTCTCCTGCAGGATCTTGGTCTCTGTGTAGTAGTCAATAGGTTTTTGTGCATAGGGGAGATCTTCTGAGCCATTTTTTATGTCTGTGCCCTCAAAAACTACACTGGCACTGCTGGTTAACACCAGTTTCTGCAAGAGATAGGGGAGAAAACAGTTGTTTAAAGCCTAAAATAAAAGGGTCATTATTTACAAAGGCTGAGTGAAGATAATAATGATAAATAATAATAATAATAATAATAATATCTAACCAACTGATCCTACAGAAAATAACCTGAGTCTAACAGAAGATGAATAGAAACTGCAGGCAAGAGAACTCCCACTTTTTAATTCAGTCTGTCCCATCATTTAATGCTACCTAAAGGAGATGGAAACATTCCAGCAAACACCCAAGGCAGTCAATCCAGGGGAAACATCTCCAGGAAAATCAGAGCCTTGGAACACTTAACACACACCCTGTATTTTAAGGAAAGATTTGCTCATTTTGGCAATAACAGATCACAGTGCATTAAACAAAAAAAGAAACCTTGGATGTTTTTGTTTGGTGACTTAAAGGAAATGAACATAATAAATAAATTTAAAATTAATGAAATAAATGAATTTAAATGAAAATCTATGGGATATCAAAGTAATTTAAGGAGAAAATTCAGTCCAGTTCCACGCTGGCTTCCTCAGGCTATTCCTTTTGTGGGCAATTGACTTTCTAAACCAATTGGCACTGAGATTATGGCCCAAGTGTGCTCCTCCTCATTCCATGGTGAGGAATTCAGGGAGGGAATCGATGCCATGAATATTCCCACTGCTGGAAAGGCCATCTCTGGGGCTGTTCCCTTATGAAAGCAGGAAAGAAGCCACAGGAGTTGTTCTCCCAGGGTGACCTCCTGGTAGGACAGATTTTAATGGATGCTTTTCCATTCCAATCACAATGTGGTTTTCTGTGGCAAACAGAGATTGAGTTTACACTAAGCAGGAGACCCACAGAATCTCTCTTCCACTGCTTTTCATGGACCAAGTGGGAATTCAGTATCACAGAGCCCTTTGTCCCCCTCTCAGACAAGGCTGAAACTGGCATGTGATGCTAATGTTACAAAGTCCATCAGCCCCTCCCAGTCTCCAGGGCTTTTCCAACTTTACCTGCACTCCAGCTTCTTTGCAGGCTTCAATGACTGCCTTGGTTCCCATAAAATTCACCTTGTAGAACAGCTCCCTGTTGTCACTGGAAGGGGCTGGTGATGCACAGTGGAACACCACGGATACTCCTTGCAGGGCTGGCAGCAGAGCCTGCAGGAAACCACGAGGGAGATGGGAATGGAGCAACCACCACAGCGGATATCAGGAAAAAATAACAGCAGGGAAATAAAACAGCTTTTTTCATAGAAATAGCTACATTTCAAGTCATGTTCCCTCCCATAAAGGTGGGCAGCTGGAATGGGATTAGCATCCAGCATCTCCACAATGCCCTGTCCTCAACACACACATCCTCTCTTCCCAGAGAAATCCTGGGAGTTTCCCCAGAGCTGGAGGCTGTCCAGGCTGTGCTCCCTGCCATCCCCAGGTGCCATCTCAGGACTGCCTGGAGTTGGGACACTGAGGAAACAGCAGGTTTAAAGCTCCCCATGGCACTGGTTGAGTGCAGGTCTCAAAGTCACCTCCCACATGGCTTACACAGGCCTTGGCCAAGGCTCCCACCCATCCCACCCCGACTGTTGGGAATTTGAGTTGTGCTATTCTCACGGAGCTCAGAAGAGCTGGGAGAGCCCCCTGCAATTAGCCCAGGGGCTGTAATTACCCTGTAAATCTCAGCTAACAGCAATGCAAAGCACCAGGCACACACCAGTCCTGCTCTTTACAGCACTTCCTCACCTCCTTGTCACACAGGTCTCCCAGGAAGAAGGTCACCTGCTCATTCTCAAAGCTCTGCTGGATGTCGAAGACGCTGACGCTGTAGCCCTTGGCCAGCAGCTGCTCTACCATGTGCTGCCCCAGGAACCCCGAGCCCCCGATCACCATGCAGCTCCTGCCAGCCTGCAGGGACAGGGACAGGACAGGGATGATCTCCCTAACACACAGGCACACACAGCAGACTGGCCTGAGCTTCCCTGGGCTCACTGAGCTGGAATTCTGCTCAGCAGCTCCACCGGAGGGATCTGACATCAAAGCTCTGTGCTGTCACAGGGAGTTGTGAGTGCAGACACTCTGATTTTGGGATTTTGGAAGGACTCTGCCTCATGCTCACAATCAAGGGGCTCAGGGAGGAGGGAAGGAAAAGAAGATTTGCCCCCATGAAGTCTACTTGGATAGCAGAGCAAAGAGAATTTGAAGGGAGCCTGAAAGAAAGAGGGAGAGACAATTTAAAAGAGCACGGAGAGGCAGGACACAGGGAGTGCCTTCCCACTGCCAGAGGGCAGGGATGGATGGGATGTGGGGATATTGGCAAGGAATTGTTCCCTGTGAGGGTGGGCAGGCCCTGGCACAGGGTGCCCAGAGAAGCTGTGGCTGCCCCTGGATCCCTGGCAGTGCCCAAGGCCAGGTTGGAGCAGCCTGGGATAGTGGGAGGGATTCTGGGACTCGGGTGATTCTGTGATTTGCTTCAGCCTCCTGCCACGGCTAACTCAGAACATTAAAACCATCACCATTATCAGTACCTGTGACACTCAGAGCCAAGAAAGCAACCAGGTGAAGGCAGGGGCTGTCCTTTTGAGCCATTAGCTCTTCCTTTCTTTTTCTTTAAGCTTTGTAAACCAATGATTGGAGTCACTAATTAACAGAGTTCAGTCTGGCCACAGTCTGACTGGACTGAGACCAAAGACCTCACTGCCAGCACAGAACATCCAGGCCCTGAGTCAGGGGGAGCTGTTACACAAAGAATGCTCTGTGCTGGCTGGAAAAAGTTTTCCTCCTGGTTGTAACACAACCCCCACCTCTGCAGAGATCTCTGAGGGAGTCTGAACCCCCTGGAGCCACACAAAGACAACGATTGTTCACAACTCTTCAAAGGCCATGTCCTTAAACAAAGGTTCTGCTGCCAAGTGTTGGGTGACCCACAAGAGAAATGTGAGGAGCTCCCTGAGTTACATCAAAGCTGAAGCTGTTATTTGGGATGGACCATGCAAAGGAGAGTCTGATCAGGGTCTGGAGCTCCTGTGAGGAGCAGCTGCAAAGGGGCTCAGCCTGGAGAAAAGGAGGCTCAGGGGGGCCCTTTGCTCTGCACAACTCCTGCCAGGAGGGGACAGCCGGGGGGGTCGGGCTCTGCTCTCAGAGAACAGGGACAGGAGGAGAGGGAACGGCCTCAGGCTGGGCCAGGGGAGGGGCAGGGTGGTACTGGGGACATTTCTTCACTGAAAGAGTGCCCAAGCCCTGGAAGGGGCTGCCCAGGGAGGTTTGGAGTCCCTATCCCTGGGAGTGTTCAGACAGTGAGCAGATGTAGCATTTTGGGATGTAGTTTGGAGAAGATGAGGGGATTCAGTCAGAGGGGAGACAGCTGCTGAGGGGGCAGAAACTGTTTCAGCTTCTCCTCAAAGGCAGTCACTCCGTTCCACTGACATTTCCCTTCTCCCTGCACCCTTTCCCATTAGGTCCCTTCCATCCCACACTGTTTTGGCATTCCCTGATCGCTGTGCACTCTCCAGGAACCGAGAGCACCCAAACTGCTCTGAGATGTGCTTGAAGTAAAGTTTTACTGCAGCAGAATGCTGCCCTCTGCCTCTGAGCCCCAGAGCACTGCAGAGGCTCCAAAGGAATCCCAGAATCCCAGACTGGTTTGGGTTGGGAGGGATTTTAAAGCTCATTTATTCCACCTTCCACAGGGACACCTTCCACTATCCCAGGGTGCTCCAAGCCCTATCCAACCTGGCCTTGGACATTTCCAGGGATCCAGGGGCAGCCACAATTATATATAATTTTATTATAAACTCTCTATAATTTGATACTGCACAGCATAATATTTATGGCAAGCCAAGCTACACATCTATATTGATTTTAAAGTATAAATTCAACCTATCCAAATTATACCTTGGAAAATCATGTTTTCTCCCCAGAATTATCATTAGTGCAGGAGCAGCCTCATGTCTTCCCTAGTGATGTGTAGAATATTTATGAATTAATTTCTGCAAGACAAATCTTCCCCAAGCACCATTTGAGGCCCCAACTCACCAATCTGAGGCGTGTGGCCATGGCTTGGGTGAGGCACTGTCCACCAGAACCCTTGGAAAAAAAGGAGAATATTTTTTTATTCCCAATAAAACAACACATTTCTAGCTACAGAAATCAAGCTTTGAAGCCATTATGCTGAAGAAGGATGAAGAGAGGGAGTTAATTCTCCCTGTTCTTCCAAACGAAATCAGCAACTACAGGTGCTGGCCTGGCTCTTTGGTACTGATTTTTCTGAAACCCCTTTGAAATTCCAAGGAAAAAGCCAAGAAGAGGTGGGATTGGTGCCTGTCCACCTGGAGCACCGAGCTGGTTCAAAGCAGGGGCACAGGGTGATCCCCCTCCAGCTGTTCCCTCCTCCACCCCCTGTCCCTCAGCACCTCATCCCTCTTCAAAATGCACTTTACGAACTGCTGCATCTCCAGTTCCTCCCCAGATCTTTCAGCCCCATCCCAGAGCCCCTCATCCTCCTCCCCTCGGCCTTTAGGGCCTCACCCACACCCCCAGGACCCTCCCCACGGCCCCAGGATCTCCTCCCCTGCTCACGGCACGTTCCCACAGCTCTCAGCTCCTTCCTCACACTCCCCCAGGACCCTTCTCACGGCCGCTAGGCCCCGTCCCGCGGCCCCAGAGCGCTCCCCGCTGCTCCCAGCACCTTTCCCGGCTGCCGGACTCCTCCGGACCCTCCCGCACCGCCGCCCTCAGGGAGCCCTGGCCACACCCCGGCCACGCCCCCTGCCTGCTCTCCACCAATCACCGCCCCGCTTCCCGCCAGGCCACGCCTACTCATCCAGTTCCCGCCTCTTTCCCTGGGGCGAGCATCGCGCCAGACCGCTCCCGCTCGCTGATTGGTCTAATCCCTCTTCACTCCGGCCAATCGCGTTGAAGGAAGGAGGAGATTCTCTCACGCGCTCATTCACCTTCGGCTTCGCCATGACGCCAGCCAATAGGCGCGCGCGTTGCCATAGCAGCGGCGTGGGGGCGACAGCCAATGGGAGGGCGCGATATTGAGGCTGGCAGGCGTGAAGCCGGCGGGATGGTGAGGGCGGGGAGCGGCCGTGAGGGGCTCAGGAGTGGTCAGGGGACGGTTAGGGGATGGCGGAGGCGCTGAAGGGGCTGGGAGGGCACTGAGGGGGGCTGAGGAGGTTCAGAAGCTGGGAGGGGGCTCCACAACTGTGAGGGGTCTCAGGGGCAGGGAAGGGGCTCAGGGGCAGTGATGG
>WBNO01011434.1:119439-164768 GCA_013400575.1 Peucedramus taeniatus
GGGCTCAGGGGCAGTGGCGGGGCTCAGGGGCAGTGGCGGGGCTCAGGGGCAGTGGCGGGGCTGAGTTCCCCGAGTTCCCCGTTCCCCCCTGACCCCGCTGTACCGTGCCCAGGCCTGCGGCTTTAAGAAGCCGTCGCTGGGAGCCGCGGCCCAGAGGAAGAAGGCGGGTCCCAAGCTGGAGCTGCCGGAGGAGCAGCAGCGGGAGATCCGCGACGCTTTCGAGCTGTTCGACACCGACGGCAGCGGCAGCATCGATGTTAAGGAGCTGAAGGTCGGGGTTTCCCTGGGGCTGGAAGTCACTGAGGTTATAAGGGAACGGGGCCATAAATGCTCAAATAACCTCAAAAAGCACAGGAGTTTCCTGGGTTTTCCCCCTCTTCACTCCAGAAAAAAAACCTGGTGGGCAAAAGGCACAGTTTTCTGTTTAATTGCAGCTCTTTACTGCTCTTATCCAGTGTTTAGGGCCAGGCTACCCAAAATTCTTGTATAATTCTGTGCTTTGTGTCCCAACTCCTTCTCTGTTCATAAAACATCAAAAAAAGGAGTTGTGCCCATTAAAAAGGTGGGAGAGGTGGGGGCTCCCCTCTTGTTGAGGATTTAATGCTTCGTAATTATTGTTATTTTTGTTGCTGCTATTATCTGGCCCTTTGTCAATGGAGGAAAATGTTTTCTCAACAAGACTTTTATCACCAGAATGTAAAATAAACTTATTTAAATTCCCTGTGTTTGACCAGTTAAAGATGGTGGGAGTGTGTGTAGGAAATTCCTGGATTAGTTGAGGGACAATTCCAGAACAGGAATGTTTCTCTCCCTGTTTTCTGCATCCTGATGTGAGTGCAGAGCAGCCTCCCTCTCAGCCTGCTCCTGTTTTCTGGGAGACACAGAATTTTTGATAGGAAGTTCATTTTTCCCCCTCTCCTGTGGTTTTGGTGATAATTTTGTAGGATTTGTAACTCATTTTGTCCTTCCAGGTGGCCATGAGGGCCTTGGGGTTTGAACCTAAGAAAGAAGAGATCAAGAAAATTATCTCAGATATTGATAAGGAAGGGACAGGAAAAATCAGCTTCAGTGACTTCTTGGCAGTGATGTCACAGAGAATGGTATGGATGTTTTACAGCTGCAAATGAAGGGAATTTTGAAGGTGGATGAGGAGCCTTTATCTCCTTTTGGGTTTACAGGGAGCTTAAAGCACTATTTTAATACTAACAATTAAATGTATAAAAGTTGGGGTAAGCTCTATCCTGGATTCTCTCATTTTTCAGGGAAAAATTAAAATCGTGATATCATTAACAGGTTTTTTTAACAAGCAGAGGTGAATTTTGTGTTTGATAAAAGGGAAAAAAGTTTTTCTCACAGATGGAAACCAGCTCAGGCCTGCAGGAAGCTTTTGGAGGGTTGATGTCTGGCATGGGAGTGTTTTCTTTCCTTTAGTTCTAATTTACAGATTAAATCTCTGGTTTGAAAAATAATTTTAAAATTCAGATATTTAGTAGCAGAAGACCCTGATAGCGAAATGCCAAAAATATCTTGCTGGCAAGGACAGAAAAAAAATCGTGAAAGCCTGAAATTCTGGTTGTGTCTCTGTCTAAATTTTATGTGTAATTCCTGCTGGCTGAGCTCCTTTATTTGCTCCCAAGGGTTTCTCAGTCTACCAGATATTTTATAACTTTATTTTGAGTGTCACCTACAACACAACCACTCCTGATTTACCTTAAACTTGTTCTTTCTTCTTTAAGGCTGAAAAGGATTCCAAAGAGGAGATTCTCAAAGCTTTCAAACTCTTTGATGATGATGAGACTGGAAAAATCTCTTTCCAAAACCTCAAACGTGTGGCCAAAGCACTGGGGGAGAACCTCACTGATGAAGAGCTGCAGGTTTGGACCTGGTGGTTTTGGGGTCTTTGTGCTGGAGCTGGGAGGAGAATCCTCTCTGTGTTGGTAGGAAGGGAAGAATTTCTGGAACCTGTGGATTTTGAGGTCAAGGGTGGGTTGAGCACACATGGCTGTAGGAATGGGATCATCCAGTAGCAGTTTTGTGCAGTAGCAGTGATGTGGAAGGAATGACTCTGCTCCAAGCACTTCGTTTCCCCCAGGACTTTTCCTGTAATATTTCCTGGTCAGATTTCTCCATAAATGCACCCAGCAAAACAGATTTCAGGAAATATTTTGTCTGAGCTTGAGCCAACACTGTCCCCTCCAGCACAGCTAGAGTGGCTGGAATTCTCAATGAATCCAGCAATTCCCAATAAACCCCTGACCTAAATCCTGACCCCATATCTCTTGCAGGAGATGATTGATGAGGCAGATCGGGATGGGGATGGGGAAGTGAGTGAGCAGGAATTCTTGCGGATCATGAAGAAGACCGGCCTTTACTGAAGCCCAGTGGGATTTATTCCTTGGCACTTGTGTACATTACTTAGGTGGGAGCCTCACTTTTGCAGTGTCTTGATTTCTTTGGGGGCAGCAGAAAATATGGGTCAGTTCTGTTAGAAGTTTTTTGTGTAGAATTTTTTTGTTTAGAAGTTTTAAAGATGTTTGGGAGCAGTTTGCACCACTCTGTTTATAGGCAGCAACGTGGTTGCTGGTTATGATGTTTACACTACTTTAAATACACAAATCACATTTTTGGGACGACATTCAGATCCTTTTCTGACTAAAAAAATGTGTCCAAACAATTCCAGTTTGGTAGAGATGACTCAAAACCAGACAGTGTCAATTTATTGCTCACTGTAAATCTGTTTTGGGTTTATGTCTTGGTTTGAACCCTACAGCGAACTCTTTTTATGATATGTTTGCAGGGACCACCTTTTTAGAACCTATTTTATGGGTATATCCCTTCCACACTTTTCTAGGGCATTCTTTAAACTCAAAATAAAGATAAACTGCTGCAATTTACCTTGTGTTCAGTTCACATGGCTAAAGAAATCTTTGCAGAAGGAAATTCTCAGTGCTCCTGCTGCTGAGGTCTCTGTGCTTGCGGGAATGCTCAGAGGCTGCAGATAGGATTGCATTTCAAATAAAATCTTATTTTTGAGCCATCAGAGTTGTGGAAAGAGTTTTGATACCCACTTTGCCAAAAAAAGATGTGGCTGGGAGAGGATCCAGAGGCCAAAAAGATGATCCAAAGCTTGGGAAGTTCCCATGTGAGGAAAGGCTGAGGGACTTGAGCTTTTTCAGCCTTGGGAAACTGAGATTTAGGGGAGATCTTGTCAGCATGTTTGGTATTTGAAGGGTGGCTACAAAGGAGAAGGAAACTCCCTTTTTATAAGGAGTCATGGAAAGGACAAGGGATAATCTGTACAGGATACTCCTGGGGACATTCTGAATGGGCACCATAGGATAATTTTTCACTATGAGAAAATCAGCTGTTGGAAGTGATGGATTCCCCAGGTTTGGGCACTTTGGGATCCATCAGGACAGGTTGCTGGGACATCTTCTCTAGACAGCATTTTTACCAAGAAAGGTTGGACCAGGTGAGCCTTGAGATCCTTCCAACCTGGAATTCTCTGGTTCTGTTAATGCAGGAGAAGAATTTTACCTCTTTCCACCAGAGCTGGCCGGTGACATGGGGCTGGTCCTGCTCTCACCAGTGTCACATTCCTGCTCCAGTCTGGGTTATGACAAATACCAGTAAAACAAGGTGGGGATGGTGCTGGGGATTTCTTCCTGTATCATTTTCCTGACTGACCCAGAGCTTGTCCTGGTCCATAGGGAAAGGCAGAGACAGAAGCAGAGTTCAGAATTCAGTAGAAGCATCAGGTTTTATTTGGTAGCAGAGCTGGGTTTCTTCCTATGGCCACAATTCACTGCTCTGAGGGAGGGGTTGGGGAGCAGCTGAACCTGGGCCCTGTGGGAGATTGTGGCAGGGATAGGTGGGATATTGGGATGGAATTCCTCCCCGTGAGGGTGTGGAGGCCCTGGCACAGGGTGTCCAGAGAAGCTGTGGCTGCCCCTGGATCCCTGGAAGTGTTCTAGGCCAGCTTGGAGCAGCCTGGGGTAGTGGAAGGGGTCCCTGGTCACGGGAGGAGATTGGCACAAGATGAGCTTTAAGGTCCCTCCCAACCCAAACCATTCCATGATCCCATGGCAGCTCCCAGCCCAGCTCCTGCCAGTGAGTGACGTGCTCTTGGCAGAACACAACACCTCCAAGATTCTCCCTCCTCAGCAGCTCCAGAGGTCTGGGGGCAGAGCTACTGAGTGTCACTTTTCCCATTGCTGTGTGAGGGGAAGGACATTATCCACAGAGAGGAGCTGGATGCCTGGGGGAGCTCAGGCCAGCTTGAGCACTTCCCGCACCATCTTCCCGACGCCGTCGTGGATGTGGTGGATGGGGGCGTTGCACATGAAGGCGCTGGTGCTCACCAGCCGGTTCCTGGCATCCACGTGCACCTCGGTGACATGGCTGTTCACGTGCCTGCAGCCCAGCTCCTTCATGGCCTCAGCAGTCTTGGCATAAGGCCACCTGCAAGGGAACAGGGAATGAAAACCTGGAGTGGGGAATCTCCTACATGCTGTGCTTGAGGAAGGGCCAGAGGGGAAATTCTGTGGTCACTGCACAAAACCGGCTCAGTAGGATCCAAATCTTCCCCTGTTTGAGGAGTTTCTCCAGGACAATACAATAGGAAATCCTCCTGTTCAAATGAGTGAAAAATCTGAAGTAAAGCCAAAATGAGACCTGAAGTTTCATTTTGGATGTTCCACTACCTAATTCTGCCCACTCCAGTGTTCATGTTAATAGAAGCCTGGGAAGATTTGGGTCAAAAGGGACCTCAAAGCCCACCCAGTGCCACCGCTGCCATGCCCAGGTACACCTTCCACTGTCCCTGGCTGCTCTAAGCCCTGTCCAGCCTGGCCTTGGACACTGCCAGGGATGGAGCAGCCACAGCTTCCCTGGACAACAATTAGATTTAGGTTTGGGGTGGGTTTTTTCCACCAACTTCCTCCAAGGTAGTATAAAAACACCTTCCTTGCAAAAGCCATCAACATTCCTTGCCTGCCCTTGGGAGAATCCAGTCACAGCTTCCCTGTAGGACTGAAGACTGTTTCACTCCTTCCCTCTCTTACCACCCCAAGCCTTGGGTAACCATCCTGTTCTGCCTTGGATCTGCTTAACTTGGAGTCAGCAAAGGTTTTTCCTGCCCTGGGTGTGTGAGGCATCAGGGAGACAAATACTTAATTTAAAATAATAAATTGCATTTAAATTAATTTAACATAAAGTGTCTTATTGAAAGTCATCAGAGTTGTGGAAGCAAGTCACAAAAATGCAAACAGATCAGGTGTTACATCATTCCTTCTGCTGTGCTGAGGAATGATAAAATCAGTCTTACAGAGTTTCTACTTTTCCCTGTTAAGTCCCTAAAAGGGCTGGAGTTGCTGAAGGCCTCACTGGAGGCAGCAGAGCTGAGTTCCCAGAAATAGTGTTCAGCTCCTTGTGAGACTTCCACTGCCTGGCCAGGATCCCAGGGTACTTTGGGGGGACCCTGGTGTGACTGTCACCACCGCCCCGGTCACTCACTGCTCACACTCCGTGTCGTGTCCCACAGTCACCTCACAGCCCGGGAAGATTTTGGCTGCCAGCACTGGGGAGATGCAGCACAGCCCGATGGGTTTGTGGGCAGCGTGGAATGCCCTCAGGACACCCTCCACCTCCTGGGAGACGCTGCAGTTCTTGCCCTGTGTGGCCCAAGTGCTCAGGTTTTTTGCCACCCCGAAGCCACCTGAGGAAAGAGAAACAGTTTAGGCTGGAGATTATGTCCAGGGCAGGATTTTTGCCAGGTGTGGTGTTGTGGAATGCTCAGGTGGATTTGATGGTTTGATTGATGGCAGCATTTGTGCAGAATCAGTAAAAAAATTAAAATTGGCTCTCCTTCCGAACCCTGTTCCAGCCTGTCCTTCTCCATCCCACCACTCCCACACCATTCTAGACCTATGGAATACAATCCTACCTGGAATGATGAGGGCATTCAGCCCCTTGACATCCAGCATAGCCAGGTCCTTGATGTTGCCTCTGGCTATCCTGGCACTTTCCACCAGCACATTGCGCTGCTCTGGCGTTGGCTGCCCCTTCACGTGGTCCACCACGTGCATCTGGGGGATGTTGGGAGCATAAACCTCAGCCTGGAGTGAGGGGAAAGGGCTGTTATCTTTCAGGAATGATGGAGAAACATGGGAAAGGCATAGGCAGTGAGTGGGAATGCTGAGGGGCTTTCTTGGGAAAGAGCTGGTATGGAGGAAGGAGGGAAGGGAGGAAGGAAACCTTTAGTAGTTTGTGCCCAGAACTGCTTATCTGGGGGGCTGAAGATTCCACCCACATCCCAATAAATCTCTCTTGCTGGGTGACCACCCAGAGAGCTGCTGTCCCACTCCATGTCCCACCAGGACAGGACTTTGAGTTTCCTCTCCCTACCACCTGTTTTCCCAAAGCCAGAATGTTTTTCTGAAAAGTGCTTTCCCTTCCTTTAGCACTTTCATATGCAGAAATTAAGAGTGGAGGGTGGTGAACAGATTTTGGGACTGTACCACCTGTGCAGTTCTGGGCCCCACAATTTAAGAAGGATTTAAGGAATGCCAAGGTGTCCCGAGGAGGGCAGGGCTGGAAGGAATGTCCTGTAAGGAGCAGCCGAGGACTTTGGAATTATGTAGGTGAGAGACAGGGGAAGCTGAGGGGCAATCTCATGGCATTCCCGTGGAGAGGGAGGTACTGAGCTGTGCTCCCTTTCAGCTGAAATATTCCAGTCTATGCTGTTCTGTTTCTTTAGAAAAGGAGAGATTGAAATGACGCCCGAGTTTCCTCCACTAGAGGACCCTGCCGATCCAGGGATGAGGGAGGGACGGGCTCCGAGCCTGCTGGGTTGGGATTTGGCAGGAGGGAAGGACTGCAGCAGCTCCAGGAGAGGAAAAGGCAAAATTACACACAGTGGAGAAAATGTCTGGCCAAGTCTCATCCTGGAGCCAGACAGCGAGGGCAAGGTTGGAATGGTTTGGAACTGGGGGGGTCTGGCACGGGTAGGTCACCCCTGTCCCTCTGTGTTCCACAGAGCAATTCCCATTCCCATTCCCAGGGGAACAGCTCCGACCCAGACCCGTGGGTGGTTCACAGCTGAGTGAGATGTTCCAGAGGCTTTCCCTCCCTCCTTCCCCAGTCTCACGGAGCGGCTCTCCCGACTTTTAGGGCAGCTGCACCTATTTTACCCCTCAAGTTTAATTCATGAGCCCCTAGCTGTTCTCTCATCGCTGGAAGTGTCCCAGGCCAGGCTGGATGGGCTTTGGAGCACCCTGGGACAGTGGAAGGTTTCCCTGGCCATGGCAGGGGATAGGAACGGATGAGCTTTAAAGTCCTTCCCAACCCAAACCATTCTGGGATTCTTTGATTCTATTTTCATTTCTACTCTTTGACGGTTTTAAAAATATGAACTTCAAACAGCCCAAACTGTATTTTAAACAGAAATAGCAGGAGAGAAAAGAGGATGTGCAAGCCAAAAGCGAAGAGAGAAGGCATTCAGGAAAGTCTGTTGGAGAGTTTGGATGCACTGGAGGCAGAGCCCCACGCCAATCCCTTTGTATAGCACAGCTGAGCAGGGAGCTCTCCACACCGTTCCCAGTGACTCCAGACACCGCTGCTTGGCTTTTGGGGAGCTTGTCTCAGGGACAAGGAGGGGAGAAGCTGAGGAGCAGAGCCGGGACAAGGAGCCCGGGCAGGACCCTGCCGGTGCCTCTTACCTGAGCCCCCTCCCGGCTGAGATGCACCAGCACCGCCGAAGCCTCGTGGATCTCGCTGCCATCGAACACCCCGCAGCCAGCCAGCACCACGGCCACCCGCTTTGCCATGGTCCCCCGGGAGCAGAGGATTCCCTGGAGAGCCCCACGCTGCTGTGAGCTCTGCTCGCTGCCCGCAGCCCTTTATAGCGCCAGCCCTCCCCTAGGAGCAGGTGGGGCTGTGAGGGCTGGGCTGAGTTTCTTACTGGCAAGGAGGTTTTATTTCCAGTTCCACAGGCAGGGCATATAAATATTATTTGTTTCCTCCACTGGCTGCTCCCTTACAGATCTTCCTCTTCCTCTGCAGCACGTTGTCTGCAGAGCTGCCTCAGCTGACATGCCCTGCTCAACAGAGCAGCTGTGTTTTTCCTCCTCGGCTGTTGATTTTTAATTCTAGTTCAGACTGATGCTTCAAAACCTTTGCACAGGAGATGGTATCAAAGGGAGCCCAGAGCCAGGATTTCAGCCAGTGCATTCCCCTCTCTGACCCATTCTTTGAACCCTGAACTACATAGGCTGCTTCAGACTTTTAACACCAACATTTCCTTTTCGGGTCCTGAATATTCCTTCCCTCAGATCTCATCTCTCAAAAGTGGCTATTTTACACTTGCTGCACTTGTTTGTTGGCTTTTCCACCCTAAGTTTAGAAATTAATGAAGTCATAGAGTTGAAGGGACCCCACAATGTCCAACTCCTGGCTCTGCATAGGGCACCCCAACAATCCCACCCTGTGCCTGAGAGCGTTGTCCAAGCACTTCTTCATCTCTGGAATAATGGGATTCTTCATCAACAGCACCATCTCTCCATTTATTTAATTCCAGGGAAGTGGCACTGGGAATTGGTGGAGCCCTGACCTCTGGAGGGGCCCCTGGAGCCGGATTCAGTGTCTGGAGCTTGTTCTTCCCACCCTGGCTCTGCTCACATGGAGATGATCCTGTACCTCTCTATTTCAGCCCAGCCCTGGTGAAATAACTGTGCCCTGTGGAGGCTGAGAAACCAAAAACTCCCACAACATGGCTGCAGGGTGTTTTTCAGGGGTTATTTATAAGATGTGTTCCTTGGGGCTCTGTCATTTTTGGGAGAGACATGAAGCACATCCTGTGGGTAACAAACTCGTGGCTTGGCAGGGTGTTCAGTCAAGGCAGGCCTGAGGAGGAGGCTCACTGCTGCTGCTTGGGACTTCATTTATGGCATATTTCTCCCAAAATGAGTGATTTCAGGCACCCAGCTGCTACCTGAACCAGCAGGAACAAGAAACAGGTGACAGAGGCCTTGCAGTCCCACTAATCCAACCCACACTGTGCCTCTCAGTTACTTTTATTGCCCAGAATAGGAATTAAATTGAGATGTGCATAAAAAACACCCAAAGCCTTTCCCCTGCTGTTTGTTTTGCTATCTAAGGAATCCTAACTATGGTTTGGGGGGTATTATTTACTCTTGTGAGGAAAAACAGCCGAGTGATGTTGCAACCTGAACAGGTAATTTCTCCTTCCTGCAGCTGCTTCAGGAGCAGTCCCGCTGGCTATGGAACAAAGTAGCCAGAGGCTGAAGATTTCCACAACCTGCCTGCTGCAAACCACATCAGTCACCCCTGCCTGTTGTAAACTGGCTGGGCTGGTCCCCCTTCCTGGGGTAATTGGTGCAACTGGACCAGCCAGGCTTGTTTCCTCCCCTTGGAAAAACATCTGTCACAATAGACATGTCAGCCCTAAAGATCTCTCTGCAACAAAGAGATGAATGATAAATGGCATTTCTCAGCTGGGTTATTCCAGCCTGGCTGGCCTTGGCTGTACACATTTGTTGTGGGCTTTGGTATAAAAAAGTAGCTTTAATCTGCATTAAGATTCTAGTGAGGAGGGGTGGGAAGGGACCCTCTTTCTGCAGGGTGGGCACAGTTAGAGATACCAGGAAAGTTTGGGAGCAGTGAAGGGGATCCTGCTGGATCCAGCTGCCATCGTGCTGCAGCTGGCTCAGGGGCAGGAGGAGCAGGATCCTGATGAGCAGAGTGCCTGATGCTCTGGGGTTCTTCAGGAAGCTGCCCACAGGTCCTTCATGTCCCCTTTGGGACACAATCCTGGCAATGTTGGACACTCACTCCTGACCTGGAAAGCCAGCGAAGGCTCCTCTGGGCTGGAAGAGCTGGATGTGGAGTGACAGATGGACAGAAGTCACCTTTAAGGGAATGGCACAGGGTCTGCCCTGGGTTTGCCCAGCTCAGGGGGCTGGTGCCAGGCATTCAGAGCTGTGACAGGGACAAACAGCAGGTCCGTGGCCAGCGTGAGGAGAAACAAGTGGTCCCCAAGGAGCTGCTGGGCTTGCAGAGGGCTTGTTTGCTCCATCAAGGTGTACACTTGCAAAAACCTTCATTTTAACCAGTATAATTTCCTCACTGGCAGGAGCAAAAAAGGCAGCAACAGCAATAAACCCTCAGCCTTATTTTTCAAGTGTCTTTTTGAACAAGGGTTAATCAACAGTAAAATTAAGAGGCCCCTGGAGAGAGCTACCAGCAGCCCATGCTGACTCACAGCCCCAAATTTACTGCAGCCAGAACTTCATTTGCATTTCCTCCCGCATGCAGAGAGCAGCAGGAACAGAAGAGGTTTGTAGGGAAAAGGGGTGGAGAGCAGGGAGGACCGGCGGCAGCGGCGATGGTTTGGTTATAAAGAGCATGGGAGGAAAGAGAGGCAGCAGAGCAGCCCTCGGCCGGGGCTGCGGCGCGCAGGGATGGGCGACAGCGGGGCTGAGTCACTGCATTCCTGCATCGGGCTCCTGGGCATTTCCGCAGGTAGGGACCGCTCCTGGCATCCTGGCACGGGACACGGGCTTGGGACGAGCTTTCCGGGACTCCCTCCTTTTCCAAGGGGGGTAAAGAGGCTGTTTTTCCGCAGGCTTCTCTGCCTGGGATCAGCTTTTCTATCCAGTGATCCCTGTGCCTGCTTCGGTGGCCAACAAAATATTTGTGTTGGCTTTCAAGGGCTGGCCTGAAGTTTTGTACTTGTTCCACGCTGGGTGGGAAGCAAATCCAAACTTTTTCATAGTCACTGTAGTAAATCATCTCAGTTTGAATGCCATTTCCTCCCCTTTCCTTTTCCAGCCCTTCTCCCTGCAGCTCTGTTTTCTGTGTTCACTCCCTTTCACTTGCTCCTCCTTTGTGTTCCATCTTCCCAGATTTTTTCAACTGGTTTTCCATCAGTACAAGGCTGGAGGGATCAGCTGCAGGATGTGTGTGTCTGTCTGCCTTTTGTATAACTAGAATTGTGGATTTTTACCTTTATCTCACAACAGGGGTGCCCTTTCAGGCTCTTTCATATACTCCCAGGATGGTTTGGGTTGGAAGGGACCTTAAAGATGATCCAGTTCCATCCCCTGCCATGGGCAGGGACAACTTCCCCTCGACCCAGCTACTCCAAGCCCCAATATTCAACCTGACCTTGATGGGATGGGGCATCCACAACCTCTCTGGGCAACCTCAAGTGACTAATTCCAAGCGTTTTCAAACCAGGCACCCAGAAAGAAGCAAGACCTTGGGTACAAACCGAGTCACACTCCCCCAGCTCCTTAGGCTTTCCTATTTGCAGACCTTGCACTGTTATTTTCCCTCTATTCCCTGCTCTGTCCACCCTGATTCTCTCCTGGTTTTTGGGCCAGGTTTACAAGCTCTCTGTGCTTCCCCTCTCCGTTTCCCACAGGATCTCTCCTGCTGGCCGTCCATTTCTACAGCTCCCTCCGAGCCGCCCCGCTGATCCCCAGCACTACTCTTGGGGTTCTGCTGCTGATTGTGTCGGCTCTCCTGGCGTATGCAGGTAAGGTCTGGGGCTGGCCAGCCCCAAAGCCTCCCTCGCACGGCTTTCCACATCCAGCTCTGCTCTGCCAACCATGGCAGCCTCACTGGACCACTCATCCCTTCTCCCAGAGGAGTGTGCTGTCCAGAGCAGCTGTGGCTGCCCCTGGATCCCTGGAAGTGCCCAAGGCCAGGCTGGATGGGGCTTGGAGGACCCCAGGATAGTGGAAGGTGTCCCTGCCCATGGCAGGGGGTGAAATGGGATGAGCTTTGAGGTCTCTCCCAACCCAAACCATTCCATGGCTCTGTGTCAGCACAGCAAATTTTCCCTCTATAGGCAAGCAAAGAAATCAATGTTTGTTTTAAATAGATGCTCTACCAGGATCTTGGAGTTTTAGCACACTGGATACACAATTTCTCTCCCAGGCTTTTCTCTTTCCAGTGCTTTCAGCAGGCATGGATTGAAATGTCCATGGGTAAATGCCAAGAGACAGTGCCTCTACTTACCTGAGAGAAAAAAATCACTGCCTAGAACAAAACCCACACTTTATAGAATGAGTGTTGAATTATAACAACTCATAGCAACATGAAATCACAGAATCATCAAATCACAGAATTGTTCAGGTTGGAAAAGACCTTGAAGATTGTCAAGTCCAACCATCAGCCAGCACCACCACCATTGTCACCACTAACCCATGTCTTCAGGTGCCACATCTGTGTGTCTTTGGATACTTCCAGGGATGGGCACTCCACCACTGCCCTGGGCAGCTGTGCCAGGGCTGGACACCTCTTTCCATGAGAAATTTTCCCTGATACTCAATCTAAATCTCCCCCGGCACAACTTGAGGCCATTTCCTCTTGTCCTGACTCTTGTTCCCTGGGAGAAGAGCCTGACCCCTCACTGAAACCTCCTTTCAGGTAGTTGTCGAGTGTGATAAGGTCCCCCTGAGCCTTCTTTTCTTCAGGACAAATCCATCATCAGGCAGGGCCTGTGCTGATCCTTGCCCCATAGTGATCCTGCTTCCCGCCTTTCTTAACTCCTGCTTCCCACACCCTGCTGTCTGAAACCACAGTCCTGTCTCCATTTGTTCCGCAGGGATCCGGAGAAGCCTCAGGAATGCCTCCCTGCTGGTGTCCCTGTGCCTGACCCTGTCAGCCCTCTGGAGTGGCTATGGAGTGATCCTCATCCTGGCAGGGCAGAGAGTGCTGCCTGGGCCGGGCGATGCCCGCGATGCCCTGGTGCCAGGCCTGGCCACCTTCACCCTGGCCCTGCTCCTGCTGGCCGTGGTGGGCTTCCTCTGCGGAGAGCCCCTCCTGGCCCTGGTGGCTGCTGCCGTGTCCCTGGCCAGTGCCCATGAGGTGGCCCTGCACTGCAGCTCCTCGCTCGGCCCCTCGGCCGTGGCGTGCAGTCACCTCAGTGTCTGCTTGCTCGGGGGCTACTTTGCTCTGGGGAGGATCCTCTACCTCCTGACCAAGGGGAAAGTTGCCCTCCCTGGCACGGATCTCACCAAGAAAAAGGCCCAGGAGCAAGGCCGGGCCAACACTGGCAGCACCAACCCCTTTTCAGCCCCTGGGCTGCTCCTGAACATGCTGTCAGCCAGTGTCTTCTGCTGCAGGCTCCTGGGGGTCACCCACAGACTCTTCCTGGGCCACGTGCCCTGGCTCTGGGTGGCTGGCACCTACCAGATTGGCATATGTGTGTTGTCCTACCGTGCAATGGACGTTCTCATGGCCACGGCCTTTGGTTTTACTTCCATCCTCAAATTCGCTGGAGGTTACTGCCTTCTGTACCCCACCTGGCAGCCAGAGGAGCCGTCTCTCCCAACCCCATTCCTGGTGGTTTTCTCCATTCTTTTTGCTGTCTTGGCTCTTTTTCTCTCCCTTCAGAGCCCTGTGGATGGCCTGTACTTGCTGGTTTTTGTCAGCTACTGCATTGCCTTGGCTTGCAGCCCCAGGGGTTTTTTTGCAGGTGGCCCCCAAGGTGTGGCTGTGGCCATTTTTCTGGCCTCGGCCTTGGTGGCTCTGATTCATCTGTACAATGTGAGGGCCAGGGCCAAGATCCCAACAGGGAAGGGTGCTGTGAAGGCCCTCCTTGCTCGCAGCAGCCTCCTGAAGCTCCAGGAGGGGCCAGAGCTTCACGCTCCCTACCTGGGCTATTCCAAGTATGCTGATGCTGAAGTCCTTACCTATGCCTGCAGTGTCCTGGCTTCTTTTGCTCTAACAGCTACAGGAGACCCCCAGGGTCCTCTTGCCACTGTTGTCATTCCGTGGGTGGTGGTAGCTGGTGGGATCCTGAAGCTCCTTGGTGGCTCAGTGGCCTTTGCCCGGGGTAAAACCCTGGAGAGCAGTGCCTTCATCCTCTACTCTGTCATGTGGATCATCTGGGGCCTAACAAGGTATGGTGGCCTCTGTGGCCCCTCCAGAAGCTTCCATACAGCCGTAGGCATAATTTCTTTCATGCTCTTCAACAGCTTCATTGTTTTCTGCTCGCTCTTCTTAAACATGGCCTGGTTCTTCTACTCCCTCGCGTTCATGCTTATTGCTGTCAGCTTCCTGCTGGATGCCATTCATGCTCTTCCCACTGGATACGACATTGCTGCCACCCTCATCTTTGGGCTGGTCAGCTTTTACTGCTTCCTGGCTGCCCTGTCCAGCAGCACTTTTGAGGGTTGCTGCTTGCCCATGGGGGGGCCCGTGGTGCAGCTCAGTGGTGTCGGGGCAGGAACGACCAAGTGCCTTCACCTGCCTGCCAGGAAAGCTTCCTCAGTCAAGAGAATTGCAGGTAAGGGAAAGACAGAGGGCGGAGTGTGAGGATGGAAGGGAAATCCTGGGAGGTTTTGTTGCAAAACACTCTTAAAAGGATATTATCTCAATCAGACAGTCACAGAATGGTTTGAGTAGGAAAGGATCTTAAAGCCCATCTTGTTCCATGGGTGGGGACACCTTTCACTAGACCAGGTTGCTCCAAGCCCCATCCAACCTGGCCTTGATGGGGAAACCTGGATGATGTGGTGATGTTTTGGCAAAGTGGGCCAAGTTACAGGAGTCACAAGCTGAGTTGAGCAGTGAATTCCCTGCTGTGTCTCCTGCATCATTTCCCTGTGTCCTCATCTGCTCTGAGACCCAGGAACCCTCCAATCTGGGGCTACCACCCAAAGCTTTGCACAGAGAAAGCAGACCCAATGCTTGGTCCTTGCTCTCTCCACTCTGGCCCAGAACCCCCCTAAATGCCAGATATCCCCTTGGAGGAATGCTGGGAAAATGCACTGCCAGAGCAGGGACAAGGAGAGGCGAGCACCACATTGTGTGATGCTCTGCCGTGGGAATTACACCCCTCCCCTGTCACTCAAGGGCTCGTGCCCTGCTCCCATGCCAACAGATATCCTGAGGAGTGGAGGCACCTGTGGCATCCCCACCGACACCGTGTACGTGCTGGTGGCTGCCTGCAGCCGACCTGACGCCGTGGAGAAAGCTCACCGGTGAGTCCTGGCACCTGGGCTGGGCTCAGGAACCTTCTAGAACTTAGAGCTGCTACTGAGTGCTGGCTACAGCACCTGCTGAGAGCAAGGCAGCCTCGGTGGGAACAGCAAGGCGGGGAGAAGATCCAGGTGAGGGAAGGAGGGAATTGAGCTGCAGTTGTGTTCTGGGACATTGAAGGCTGATGGAGCTGGGTAACTTGGACACCACAAGAAATCCAAACCAGGGGCAAATGGGGCAGGGGGTTGTTGTTCTTACTTGGAGGTACATGTTGGCACAACAAAACCCCTCTAGTGTAAGCTGGAGCCCCTCATATTGGTGGGGTTTCCTTAGAACTTGGGCTGTCGGGACCTTTACCCATCACTATACAAGAAATTAAAGCCTTGATTTGGAAATAGACATTCCTGATTGGGAGTAGCCATTAAAGTTCCTTCCCATCCAGTCAGTTGTTGAACAGTCCTACTTCTACTCCAGACTGGTGACCTGGGGCAATGCCTGCACACCTTCTCTTAGCTCTAGACCTCTCCAGCAGTTTCCTTTCCTTAAATTTAAATCCTCATCTTACTTCCAGCCTCACCTTTTCTTCCCTCATTCCAGGTCCAAGCGCCAGGCTCAGGATCGCCCCATGTCCCTCTGGATTTCCAGCCTAAAGCAACTGGAACCTGCCAAGCATTTGTTCACTCCCCTCCTCTGGGACTTCATGGAGGCTGCCTGGCCATCTCCCATTAGCTTGGTCATTCCCAGAGGTGAGAAAATTCTGTTAATTCCAAGCTCTCTGGAGAGCTTTGGGTTTGAAATTCTTAAAACTGTGAACCCCTGCAACACCACATGTTCCATAGGGATATTCCTGTTACAATCATTGTGTTTGGACTTATGTGTATCTCTAAGTGCTGAGTGACTCTGCCTGGTGCAGGTGAATGGGTGGATTTCCTGGGAATGAAGGACTCTGCTAAGTATGTTGGAACCCCCCAGAGTGTGGCCATCCGCATTCCTGACTGCTCTGTCACCACACACCTCATCGACCTGGTGAGTCAGAGCACCTCAGCCCCAGTGACTGACCCCTTCCTTGAGAAGGGCTGGGGCCTGCAGGCAGCTGGGAGGGATTTTATGGCCACAAAGAGGGGAAAAGGAGCAACCACCAGGATAGGAAATCAGGAGAATGCCCTTAACAGACACAGTTTAATTCCCAAAGTAGAATAGAATACTATTGGAAGCAGGGACTTCTCTGAGGCCCTTCAGAAGGTGCAGAAAGTGGCCAAGGAACTGTGATACCCTGAGTGTTCTAGGTCTAGGCAAGTGCTATTACTGGAAAGCAAGATGTCATTTCATGGCCATCATCACTAGACCCAAATTTGTCAGTGCTGGTCACTCAAACACAGTTTGGTGGGGCTGTAGTTGCCTGCAAAAAAGGTGCCTCACATCGGGTGAGCCACACTGAGCTCTCTCCAGAGTCACAGATGAAGTTCAGAGCTCAAGTCACCTGTTTTAAGCCAAAAGTCCTGCTCAGAGCTTTGATTCCCATTTTTCTGTCACCAGGTTGGCCCCATTGTGGTCACATCAGCAAACCCAACAGGAGAGGCTGACACGACCCACCACAACCAAGTGTATGCCAAGCTGGGAGATAAGGTAACCAAGAGACATGGGGATGGAAAAGTGCAACCACTTTGTTTACAGAAGGCAAATCAATAGATGGTATCAGGAATCTGGGAAAGCCTCAATTCAAAAAATCTCATGGATGCTCCTCATGCTGGTGTCAAAGAGAAAGTAGATTTTAAAGCACAGGTCTTTGTGTGAAACCAAAACTCTTCTGCTTTACACAGTGTAGTTATGGCTTGGCAGTGTGAGTGGGTTCATATTCCAACACAGGATGATGGGAGCAATAAAAAAATCCATTCTTGCTTACAAGTAATCAAATCCTGGTGCCTGGATGTGCCAGGGCTCCAGCTGGCATTGGGCTGTGAGAACTCAGGGATTCCCATCTAAGGCTGGGGCTGGTCTAGAGCTGGTGCCAAGCTCCAAAGTATTCCTGGCTGTTAGAGCTTTCATGGAAGTGCCATGGTCATGGCCTTTCATTGGTTTAGGTTGGAGATCAGGACAGGTTCTTCCCCCAGAGGGTGCTGGGCACTGCCCAGGCTCCCCAGGGAGTGGGCACAGCCCCGAGGCTGCCAGAGCTCCAGGAGCCTTTGGAAGGGTGGAATTGTTGGGTGTCCTGTGCAGGACCAGGGGTTGGATTGATAGTGCCTGTGGATCCTTCCAACTCTGGATGATTCCATGATTCTAAGATTTCTCTGCTGAATTCTGAGGGTTTTATATTCGTGGCAGCTGTAAACAAGAGGTGGTGCAAATCCTCCACCTCTAACTCCCCAAAAATCAAACATTTTCTTTGTGGTTGGGACTTCTCCAGAGCTCCTCAGCTACTGTAAACCTGCCTGTGCTGTGCTACTGACCTGCACCCCACAGAGCTCTCCCTGTCCTAGCTTTGAGGTTCATTCACCCCAAATCTAGCGCTGGTGTCACTGCAGCAGGGCAGGAAGGAGCAGCATTGCCTTTGATGAGAATTATTTGCTGTTGAGAGGGAAAACCCCCCCTTTCCAAGGGGAATTTGGTGTGGAAATCTGCTGTTTTTTAGGTGGATGCAGTTCTTTGTGGTGGGCCTTCTCCAGAGAACATTGCCTCCACCGTGGTGGACTGCACCAAGATCGACAGTGGGAACATTGGATTCTTCCGAGTCGGCATCATCCCCAAGTCTCAGGTGAAATTCAGCCGGATTTGATTTACATTCCTTTTCTCCATTGAATGAGTTTCAACCTGGGGCTTCCTAATTCAGTAAGGAGACAAAGTCTGTGATAGCACAAGGAGTTATCCCAGACTGGTCTGAGGGACAAGAGCAGAGCTCTGTGCTTCTGTCCTGATCCTGCTCCAGAGCACCAGAGCACCTCTGTGGAGCTGGGGAATGGGCAAGGTGGGGCTGATTCATCAACAGAAAGGGCTCTGAGATCCAAGGTCACAGAGCTCTGTGGGGGAGGCTCTCCATGTTCAGCCATCCCAGAGACCTCTTAGCACAGAAATTTTTTGTGTCATCCCAAAACCAAGACACTTGAAAGAGGAGATCTTGTGGAAGGTGTTCCTGCCCATGGGGGACCTTTAAAGGTCGCTTCCAACCCATTATTTTATGATTATTTGATTATTTCAACAGCTGGAGAAGAAATCAGTGCTCTCCCCTAATTCCCAACCTACTCCCAGCTGTGTCTACTCGTTCCAGGTGCTGCAGATCCTGGAGCAGGTGCAGAAGAAACACCTGGTGGTCCCTACCAGTGGCACTTGCCCCACAAAAGGCTGGGAAGAGCTCCAGAGTTGTGGCCATGCTGTGCCCAATGGAGTGGGCAGAGCTGCCTTGGTGGAGCTGGGGCTGGATCCCACTGCCAATCCTGAGCATCACACCCGCTTCTGACTCCCACAGCTCCGTGCCCACCGGGACAGTGGCTGCTGGAAAATGCCATTTCGGCCAAATTGGGGAATGGGAGAGGCTTCCCAGCTGCAGGGGTGACTCATTCGTCTTCCTATGGTCACTGCTCAAATATCCCAGTATGGCACTGCCTGGCAAACCACCGGCACCCAGCAGGAAAATCTTCCCTTAGGGACACTGCCAGCTTTCCCTGGAGATCAGTCATGGCCAAAGGAGGCTTTCCTTTGCTGACAAGCTGGGCCCAGAGTTACAGAGCTTTATCCCTGTCACTGGGAGGGAATTCCGTGGATTTGGGGCATGGGGTGAGACAAAGTGGTGCAGAATTACCTGGTGGGGGAAAAACACTGCATGAAACTTGAATCACACAGAATCCTTTAGGTGGGAAAAGACCTCTCCAATCCTTGAGTCCAGCCACCTCCCAGCACTGCCAATGCCACCGCTGACCCGTGTGCTCAAGTGCCACACTGCGTGGGAAAGGAGGAGGGGAGATGTGTCCAGGTGCTTTGCTGGTGGATCCAATGAACTCGGCAAAGTCTGGGCTCAGAGCTGGGGGTGTCTCCTGCTGTTTTCTTCAGAAGGGGGGTCACCCGTGTTTGACCCCACTTGGGAGGTCTTTCCTCTGTTGGGAGAACCCAACACTCCAAAGAAATGCCATGGCCTGAGATGCCATTTCTGTACTTCGCACTCAGTGTCAGGGTGGAATTCCCATCTGGATGACTCCAGTATTATATCCTTAAAGGTGCTGGAGCTTTAGGGAAGACCCTCCCTTCCCATGTTAGGAATTTCAGGAGGGCAATCTCCGTGTGTTTGAGGATGGCAGGAGCTGGTCTCTTGCCCTACAGCCCAACTCTTCCCATCTCATGGCATGTTTCCTCCAGAGTGCAAATTCCATAGGATCAGAGGAAGGAATTCCAGCCACTCCAGGCAGTCATTTGTCTTCTCCAGCTTCTCTGCAAACTCCTGAAACACAGGGAAGGAGTTGGAGACATGCTCACCTATGACCTTACTGGCATCACTGGGATATGGTGGGATGGCTCCTGGAGTGCAGCAATGGGAGGATGTGGACTTTTTATGAAGGACAGGCAGTATGGAGTGGTGGCTACTGAGCAGGAGGAGTTGGGAAGGAGTCTCAAACCTTCGTGAGGAGTTTTCCTTGGCAAAGACCACGGTTATGGCTTGTTCCATCTCCAAAAACTGCTTATCTTATTCTTACCTGACTCAGGTGCAAGGTGCTGATCAAACTCCAGCTGAAACCAATCCATTGATCATTGATTTCACCTGAAGCTGTGCTGGAATTTGAGGATAAAAGTGGTGCAGTCGGAGGATCTCAACCTCCATGAACTCTGGCAAAATGGGGTCTCCTCAACTTGTCCTCACAGAGCTGGCTCTCTTCCTGCAGAGAAGATTCCAGAGAATTAAGTGTGTTCAATATTTTTGCTGATCTACTTCCTGTATCTCCTTGGAGTTTATTAAAACTGTTTTTTAGAAAGCAGTAAAATATTTTCAATAAACAGATTTCACGCAGGCCTGTGCAATTATGACAAAACCTTGTAGGGCAATGGGTTCTGGATGTTGGTGTTGCTGGCCATGCAGGATCCAAGCAGGATCTCAGGAGGAAATCAAATTGTGACATTTCCAGGGTGGGAAGAGGAGGGAGGGAGAAGATAACTCCTCACAGCAGCTCCTGGTACCAGTTCAAAAAGGTCAAGGCTGAATTTCACCCCTTAATCAATAGAAAAACACCATAAACACTAAAATCTGAGGGAATGTGGTAAGAAGTGGGAATTTGAAGAGATGCTGAGATGTCACAAAACCTTTTGGTGAGGGAAAACTGCCCTGGCTTAAATATACCAGGGATGCTGCTGCCCTATGCTGCTATGCTGTAAATAATGATTTTTTAGTGTGGCACAAATTAAAAGTGGCTCAAAAAACTGTGTTCTTCCCTTGACACTTCATCCGGATCCATTTTTCCTCTGTCACCATATTTTTTTTGCTTTTATTCACAGAAAATGTTGGTTTCGATCTCAGGACACTGGGGGAAGCATTTCTCACTTTGCTGAAGTGAGACAAGGAGAGGTTTCATTTCAGGAGTGATTTTACCCCACCCACAGCTCTTCCATCTACCAGCAAACCAGAAAGGAACAGTTTAGGGAAAAGGGGATTTAAATGGGATCTTTTGCTTAAATCAAGGCAAAAAAATATTTCTACTACTTCCACAGTTTCCCAGCATTTAAGGGGAAGCAAAACATTTTTGAAAAGAAGTTGTGAGAGGAAAAAAGTTGCTGTTTTAAGTGGCAAATCCAGTCAGAAAGGGCTGAGATAAACATTTGATATTTGGGTACACGTGCTGAAAAATCACGGATCAGATCTATTTTGGGCTATCAACAAGAGTATTTTCATCACTAAAGCTGGAGGTTATGGTCAAAGAAGGTTGTCCAGGCCTCCTCAAGGGAGACCCTCACTGAGCCCTTCTGTCCTGTTCAAGGGGAAGGAACCAGTCCCGTGTTCTGGATAAGAGGGACAGAAAGGGGTGTGAGGTCCTCAGACCTCCACCACAGGAGGAGGAAAACCAGAAGAGACTCCTCTGAAACCAATTTTGGTTGCATTGTTAATGTCTCAGAGATCTTTAGGCCTGAAAGGTCACCCTGGGAGACAAAACAACCTCATGAATGGGGCTCTTTGTGAACCAGCCAACTCTGCAATCCCACTGGGGTTGGAAACAACCCGGGAAGAAGGGCTGTCCCACCTTCCTTCTGCCCTTTGTAGAGTCTAGACATCCGTGTCAATGGAAAAAAGATTAAATAAGGATGTAAAAGAAGTGTATTTTCCAGTGGCAGGAAAAAGCCAGCTCACCCTTCGAGAATAGAGTGGTGCCATGGGGACAGGAACTGACTCAGCGCCATCGCCCAGGACGTGCTGGTGGGGTGGGTGCGCCTGGCTCCGGGTGGGCAGAGTGCTTCCGAGGGGAAGGGCGGCTTCCCAACCACAGCTGGGGCCACAGAAGCAGAAGCCTTGAGACATGGGCAGGAATGTCCCTTGGCCACTTCTAACCTGCAGGAACACCAGGAACTGGGAGCTCCGGGGGGTGGGAACATCGGAATCAATGATCTTGGAGATCTTCTCCAACCTTATCGGTTCTATGATTTTATGACTCTTCTCTTGGGTTCTTTCTCCTCGAGAGTCAAAGTCTGCCTGTAGCTTGGGATGGTGTATGGGGTGGAGGAAAAGCTTGATTGGGTCATCTTCAGTCAAAGCCAAGCCCAGTGAGCTTGGCAGGGTTGAGGGCACAGCTTCTGCAAACACATCCCGCAGTGGGTTCTGTCACACTCACCTCGTTGCGTTCTTCCCGCTGCTTCTTCCTGTCCCAGCAGCAACCTGGGGTTATTCCTGCAAAATCACCAGATAATCAGCTCTGTCAACAACAGAGAAACACCGTCATTCAAAATCCTGGGCCAGGTTTTCAGCTGCTCCACAAAACAGCTGGGATTTAACACCTGAGAGGGGCTGAGCTGAGGTGCCCAGCTAAGCACCCTGGTCTAGGGCCATCCTGAAGTCCCCACATTCCTGCCACTGGATTTAGAGATGGCTAGGTGACAGCAACGGGGCCCTGAACCAAAGCAAAAAATAACATTTAAATCCCAGAATCCCAGACTGTCTGGGGTTGGAAAGGACCTCAAAGCTCATCTCATTCAACCCCTTGCCATGGCACCTTCCACTATCCCAGGTTGCTCCAAGCCCCAGTGTCCTACCTGGCCTTGGACACTTTGTCTTTTGCTGCTCATTTCCCTCGTTGTGACTCTTGGTGCTCCTGGAGCTGCCAGCTGTGGAACAGCAGCAGAGAACTTATCTCCCTAGGGAATAGATGGATTATGTACAAGATCTTGGAGGAAAGAACAGCTTTCTGGAAATCAAGTTTTTGAGACTTAACAACAATTAATGGGATTAATTAAATCCAGTTGTGACTCCATCATGTTCTTCCTTTCTGCTTCCCCTCTGATTTGAAGATTTCTATCCCCTCTTTCTGCAGGGCCCTGCCAGCTGGGGCTGAGGGAAGAAAGGGTCTGTGGGAGCTGCATCCTTGGGAAGACCCTGGTGGGTTTATGGGATCACTGGATTCCCCTGCTCCATTCCCATGGGTGCAACCCCTCTCCCTCTCCTTCCCAACCCTACGATTGCTCCAGGCCCCTCTTGCATTGCAAAACCAACCAAGTCCCAACTGGAAGCGCAGGATTCTCTTGTGGGAATTAGAAATGGCAAAAGAAGTGAGGAATAAGGAAGGGATAAGGAAGGAGCAGACATGGAAGCTCACTGCTGTTTTGGAAGTGAAGAAGAAACCAAGTCCAGATGGGTGGACTGATGATCCCAGTGCCAGAGGACCCCAGGGGATAGCAGAGCAGTCAGGGCAGGGGGTCGTGTGAGGCTGGATGGGGAGGTCTGGCCTGAACATCCAGTTCAGCAGCTCCAATAAATATCTTGAGTGAAAATCTGGTGTTAAAGGGTCAACATTGTCAGTTCTTGTGAGAACTTCCCATTCCTTCCTGGAAAACACGCAGAAATTTCACTCATGTTACTATCTTGTTCTAGATAGCAAAACCCAGGAATTTCAGCAACTTCTTCTGCTCTGGCCACGAGATGGATGTCAGGGTTGGGACAGCTGTCCTGAGAGAGGTTCATCTGTCCCAGCAGCTGTGGAACAGTCACTGAGGTCCCTCCAAGGCCCAGGCACCTCTGAGGGACCTCATGTTCTCACATCCTGCTGCAGAAGAAGATTCTCTGCCTTGGCTCTGTGCAGTTCTCATGGTCCCATCCCAAATTTAGAGACAAAACTGGCATTCCTTGTTCACTCAGGTGATCACCTCATCATGGGGGATTCTCCATGTGAGCACCTCCATTCTCATACCCCATTTTTCATGTGATCCACCCAGCAGGAAGTAACATGGGCCTTTTGTGAGGTGTTTTTGTTCCATGAGGAGTACCCAGCCCCAAATTCCTTCCCTGACACAGCAGCAATTATTGAAGTGCTACAACCCCTTCCTCCTTTGATCTCCCGTGTATCTCTGCTGGTTTACACCACAACACAACTACTGCCTTATCTGCTGAATCAACGTGGATTCAGGTGACCGTTCCCACTACTGTGGGTTCCAGCATGACCCAGTGACCCAGCATCACTCAGTGAAAACTCCCTAAAGGACCAGGATATGCCCTGATTTCCTTTGAGGGGTTCTTTAGAACCCAGAGGGAGATGGGTATCAGCAGCACTGATCCTACCCCAAATACCCTCACCTTATCTCCTCAAAATTCCCAAAAGTCCCCAAAGCACCTCTGGCATCCTGTGCCTGCAGCCTTCCCAAGGTCCCGTTGTCCCACACTGGATTATCAGATCCTACATGACCCAAGGGGTCCCACAGACCCCTCTCCCTCTCCTTCCCAACCCTACGATTGCTCCAGGCCCTTCTTGCATTGCAAAACCAACCAAGTCCTAACTGGAAGCGCAGGATTCTCTTGTGGGAATTAGAAATGGCAAAAGAAGTGAGGAATAAGGAAGGGATAAGGAAGGAGCAGACATGGAAGCTCACTGCTGTTTTGGAAGTGAAGAAGAAACCAAGTCCAGATGGTTGAATTGTTGATCTTACCAACTCCAACAAGTCCATGACTCCATGGCTGCTGGGACATGGGGTACAGGCTCCTTGGCCACAAGAACAGCTAGGCTTTCCACAGACATTTAATGGTGATCCTGTTCTCCAGCTCAATTCCAAGGTCTCCCTCAAAGACCTGAGATGTGAGTCAAGGGAAGGTGGAGGCCTTGTCCAGGTCTCTTCAATGCTAAACCTTAACATGAAACAGCAGCTCTGGGGGGTTCATAACTGAGTAGCCTGGCCCAGTGGAGCTGTCCCTGCCCATGAGAGTGGAATGAGATGGGCTTTAAGGTCCCTCCCAACCCAAACCAGTCTGGAGTTTTGGGATTACTGAAATGGGTTTTGCACAGCAGTGGGTGGGTCCTTTGAGGTTGCTTTGTCTGCAGTGCTGCAGATTCTGGAGATTTTTGAATTTTATGGACGTGCTTTGCCCAGAACAATTCCTCTTGTCCATTTAGGAAGTGACTCCCACCAGATCCCTGGTGGAAGGATAGGAGTTGGTTGTGTATGTGTCTTCATGGGTTGTTTTTTTCCTCCTACTCTGCACGAAATTATGTTTAAGTTGATAAGATGAAAATTCCCAGAGCTGTGACCTAACTGCCACCAGGAAGATGCATTTTCCTGCCTCATAAAAGGAAATTATATAAAATATAATAAATTATCTGACAAATAGAATTCTTTGATCAATCAGTGAAAAAAACCCAAGAAGAAGGGGGGAGACAGGTATGGGCAGGGCAGAACCAAAACCAGACCGCAACAGCCTTGATGTGGGGCAGCTCTGGGAAGGGCATCACCAACACCTGGCCTAGGAAGGACTTCCTTATTTTTAGACTAAACCATGAGTAGGTAAAAGCTGCTTTAAGAGAGTCCAGGCACAAGGTTGAGTTGGTTCTCTGTGCTGAGACAGAGATGAAAATCCAGTTCTCCGGGAAGCTGAGCTGACCAAATCTTCCTTTCCTGAGAAAGGAGCCCCCTCCAAGGCAAGGGAGCCCTGGTGGTGCCCGAACGTGCTGCCACCCCCCAGGCATTGGTCCCTCGGTCCCAGAACAGGCCTGGCCATGGTCACTCCTCAATATTCCCTTCATAATCTCCTGGAGCACAGGTGGAATGTCCTACACCACCAGTGGCATTGGTGCAATTTAATTCCTTGACAATGTAAACAGTTTTGTACCAGCACTTTCCACCAGTGTTTCTTTTAATAAAAGAATTAATAAAATAATGTCCTGTTACCTAAAGCCTCCTCTCCTATCCCTGCCTCTCCTTCCCTCTCCCTGCACCCACAAGGGGCTGCTCCTCTCTGCCAAACCTGCTCCCTGTCCCTGAAAATGATTTCACTGGAGCTCAGCTCACTTTGGAGCAAACACCAAGGTGAGAAGGGGGGTGGAAATTATTAAAACCATTCACAATAGAGATTTAGGGACAAATATGACAAGGTTTGCGTCCTTTACCCCTAACTCTGGTTGACATTGCTGTTTCCATTGGGAGCTGAGCCTTCCCACTTGGGAATGAGCCTTCTCCAGTGTGCAGCAGAATGGAAAACACAACAAGAGCTGTTAAAAATCAGCGAGAGCTCTGATGAAAGGCCCTTGTGTTTAGAGAGCCTGACTAAAGGAATTGAGGGCTCCTGTTGTTGATCTAAGGGTGGTGTGTTTGTTTCCCTCTAAACTTGCAGAAACACCGGCAGCGACTGTGGAGACCTGGGGAATTTACTTTGGAAGAATGGTGGGAATGTGACAGTGGGGACCTTGCTCCAGGTCCCAGCTTTCTTGTGCTGGGTTTGTGTGTCAGAGCCCCAGCACAGTGCTGCTCACCCCTGTGGGGAATGGGGTCTAAGCCATTTTCCAGCCTAGTTTGTCCTAGGAACTGCTCAGAGCCCAGTAACCAATTCCATCATATGCTTGGCTAAGTTGCAGAACCAACAACGTAATCAAAGAACCCCAGAATTATTTGGGTTGAAATATTTGGGAATTTAGAGATCATCTCCTGCCATGAGCAGGGACACCTTCCACTATCCCAGGTTGCTCCAAGCCCCATCCAGCCCAGCCTGGGACACTTCCAGGGATGGAGCATCTCCAGTATATCACTACCACAAAAAAGTCTTTTCGTTAAAATGCTGTGAATTCCGTTTTACAATAACATAAATTCTTTGCCATTTATCTGAGATTTATCAGCAAACCCAGCAAATCTTTGCTCCGCAACCTCCATGATGTTGGTCACCTCCCAGATGTGTGTGCAAGGCACAAATAATCTGGTCCAGTGGAAGGTATCCCATGGCAGGGATTTGGAAAAGGGTGATCTTTAAGGTCCTTCCTGACCCAAACCATTTTAGGGTTATCTGATTCCCCCAAACATGGCTTTTTTGAAGGAAATGCTCACCTTTATTTAGCAGCACCACTGACAAATCAAATTTATTTCCTTCTTCGCAGCAAAGAGAGGTGAGAGCTTGTTCCTGGCACAAACTGATTGTGTTTTGTATTTGTATTGTGTTACTTAAAAATCCCCTGGTTTTCTTCTTTATCACCTGATGGTGGAAAACAGGTGCAGAGCAAACACCTCTGACCCATAATTACTTCTGAGTCACCAGAACACTCATGAGATGCAAGTGCCAATGTGAGCAGCCCAGACTAGGGTGACTGTTTGGGTTTTTTTTTCCTCTAACATAATTTGTTTATTTCCTTACTCAGTAAATTATAAAAACTCCATTACTGCATAAAATTTTGCACTCCTGGCTCAGCTGCCCATAAATACAGACAATTTATTTCATTGTGCTCTGGTGGGAGGGGACTCTTTACATACATTTTATAAGGAAATACTAATCCTGGTTCTCCCTGAAATGAAGTCATAAACTCCTGTAATTTTCTTATCTTGCCCCACTTATAACATAAATTCTGGATTTTTCGCATCTCTGGTTGGAATCTGTTTCTATTATCTCCTCTGATTTTTGATCCAGTACTTTCCTCAAGGGCTGAGATATCCCAGGCTCCCTTTACCTGCTGCAGAGCTCCAGAGGTAACTTTTCCATCCTTGCCTGGATTTACCAAATCCTGTCTGTTTGGTATGAGCAGTGAAGGGGCCGTTGGGGAGCTCCACACCCTTCCCTGGAGCTGTCAACTTCCATGGCACCAACACGGAGATGGTCTAACACAGTCCCAGATCACAAGTCAAGAAGGGACCTTCTCCTTCTCTATTTTCTTGGGGATTTTTTTTTTTTTTTCTGTTCCAGCAGTTTATAGCCAATATTAACAAACCTCGCTTGCTCAGGAAGTTCAAGTCGTTTTTCAAGCATTAAGGTGTTCAAACATGAGAGGAGTCCCGTGTTGTAGGACTTCACCACATGCCTTAAAGTTAAGCCTCTGCTGAGTGGTGATGAACCTCAGCTGGCACTTACATCCGTTTATTGAATAAGTGTTTATCTGTTTATCACACAACCGTGGAATGGTTTGGCTTGGAAGGGACCTGGAAGCCCATCCCCTTCCACCAGCCCAGCTTGTTGAGCTGTCCTAAGGCATCTGCAGGGAGGAGAGCCTGACTAAGTTCCACTTCCAGATGCTGGCACAGGCTGGGAAACCACAGGAGGCTGGGAATGCCCAGCTGTGCCCGAGTGGGTTTGCAGGGTCAGGAGGTTGCGGGGTGAAGGGGAGCCCGTGTTCCATCCCAGGAATGGCTGCCAAGGATCTCTGACCGGGAGTTTGGGGAGCTGCTGGAATGAAACAACATCCGTGACCTGGAGAAAGAGTAAGAGCTGCTATTTATGGTGACTTCTGAGTGCAAACGGGACAGCAGCACCGGCTGGACAACAACGGCAGCGCCAAAGCAAGTGAGCACACTCGCGTCTGGAGTTGGTGTTGACATGTCAGCAATGAGGCCTGGGTGGAATCCAGCCCCAGGGCTCCCAGATTTTCCTGCCCAGCTCCCACAGCAGCAGGAGGAATCCAGCCCCAGGGCTCCCAGATTTTCCTGCCCAGCTCCCACAGCAGCATTGGGTGAGCAGGCAGGATATGTCCTGAGGGAGAATCCCATGAGCAAGATGCTCCAAAACAATGATAAGGAGCAAGAGAAGAGAAGGGTCTTGACCCCTGGGCAGTGGAAGGTGGGACTGTGGCTGTGCCAGGGGAATGACCTCCCCGCCCAGAGCAGGAGGGAGGAGAGGGAACAACGAGAGGGAACTGGCAGAGGTCTTCCACTTGGACACTGCCTCCAGGATGGGAAAAACATTACAGAAAACCTCCAATCTGTCACGCACCTCGAAGTGTTTTGAAGCCTTTGGGTCTAACTCATTGTTTCCTTTGTTGAGGTTTGTCTTTAGTGATTGGATTCCCTCATCCCCGGCTCCCCCTGGGGCTTGTTTGCTTTGGGAGAGAGGGAGGTTCTGTTCTCTGCCCTTGGCAGAATCTTCTGCCCCTCCACAGCGCCTAACAGAGGGACAGGGATGGGGACAGCCCTGGGGACTTGTGTGGGGACAGCTCTGGGGCAGCAGTACTCAGGCCAGGGGCAAGGTGTTGGAATGAGATGATCCTGAGGATCCCTTCCAACCCAAACCAACCTATGACTCTGTACCCTCAGAGTTCAGCCCCCAGCTTGGCCATGGATGTTCACGGATGCTCCTTTGCATTTTCCAGGAGCTGAGTGCCCTGGGATGAGCTGGGGAGTGACTAGGGAGATGGCAGGGAAAGAATGGAGTGAGCTACTTGCTGTAAACCCTCTGTCAGAATTGCAACTCCCTATATTTACTCCTTCCTCTGGTGTTTAGTCATGGAGCTCTGCCATTTTGGGAGGATAAAGAGCTTGGTGGAGATCAAACAAAACACCAAGCATTTTCCTTATGTTCCAAAAAGAGGATTTATTTTGTGGGTTTTAGAATTTTAAAATACACAGATCTGAGTGTTGTGGAGGGGGATGCACAAACATTGTGATCACAGTCCAATGCATTTCAGAAACATAGGAGCTCTGGGAATTCCTGCAGTAAATCACCAACTCCTGGGCAGCTCTCCTGGAGATTCCAAGCACTTACTGGGGATAAACAACAAATCACTGCAGAAAAGTCCCTGCAGAGGCCCCAGGTGGGGAAGTGCTGCCGTTCCCAAGGAGGTAAGAGCAGATCAGAGAAGGAGTGGCTCTCCCAAGGCCATGTGCTCCGGCCAAACATGGGGCACCTCGTGTTTTTAGGGGGAGCAGACGCTGTTCCTTTGCTCAGGGAAGGTTCCTTCAGTTCAGACCACTGTTCTTCACCCTTTCAAAGATCTGCATCACTTTTCCTGCTGGGATGCAGCCTTCCCGCACGATGGTGATGCCACCTTCCCAGAGGGAGAATGAACACGTCAGGACAATCCCCAAAGTGGCACAGAAAGGAATATAAAGGAACATCTCGCACCAGCAAAGCCACTTAAAATAAACTTGTGTGGAAGGACCAGAAGCTGGTCAGAAAGTGAAACCACCAATGAACACTGGCCTCACACTTTGTTCAAGGGTTTGGTTTTCCACTAATGAATCCCTCTCAAATGTCAGCCCAGAGCCACCCAGGACACCTCAGTGTGTGCTGCTGCTTCACTGTGGGCAAGTTCCTGTACCACCCTTGTCGTGGTGGGCCGAGGCAGCACCCACCCCTCCTTCCAGCAGCACCCACCCTCCCACTCAGAGCATTTTCACCCTGATGAGGGAGGTTTTCCTTGCACAACTGTGTTTGTCCTCCTGCCTTGTTCCCTGTCAACACAGAGGTCCTCCCAGGACATCTTTTGTTTGCTTCTCTTCATCAACATGTTTGCAAATGTCCAGGCACTCAAGAGCTGTTAGTCTTGGAGCACTCTGTACTGCCAGACTGATACTGGGAAAGGCATGGAAGCCTCCCAGGAAAACGCCATGGCTGACACAAAGGGTGGGTCTCACACTCACTTTCATCAATCTTTGTGCAGTTGACCACAGTGGACGCCACCACCTCGTCAGACTCTCCATCACAGAGAACACCCTCCAGCTTATGGCCAAGGCGCCTGTGGGGAGAAAATAGCAACAACCCTTCACAGACCTTGCTGTGACCTCGTGCTGAGGTTCCCCTCGGTGCAGGACACCAAACCAAGGTCTGCCACCACTGAAGCAGGAGGATGGCATTGCCATGACCAAGTACTCACGAGATGACCATGTCGTGGTGGGTGCTGTCCACCTCCCCGCTGGGGTTGGCTGAGGTGATGGCCAAGGGTCCCGTCATGTCGATGAGGTGCACCAGGACCGTCAGGTCAGGGACACGGATCATGATGCTGTCCTGGGTTCCCACCCTGCTGTATCCTGCTCCGACCCCTGGAAGGACAGGCAGAGGACATTGGCAGGGGCACAGCTGGAACAGCCCCTGTCGTGACACCGGGGGGATCTCCTGCTGCCTTTGGAAGTGACCTGGCTCCATGCACCCAACTAAATGTGTCCTTGTGGATGTCCATTCCTGGGCAGAAATCTGTGAGGGCAGAGGTACAGTTTGGGGTCCAACTGGGTAAAAAGGAAATTATTCACAACTGGAGACATCACAACTGCTTCCAAGGACACAGAATCCCCCTATATCCCAAAGTCTGACTTCCTGTGACCACTGCCCACCCTCCCATCCTCCACCACCTTCCTCTGCCTGTTAAATGTAGCTAACTCAGAATCATTGAATTCACTGAGTTGGAAAAGACCCTTGAGATCATCGAGTCCAGCCTGTGACCCAACACCACCTTGTCACCCAGACCATGGCATCAAGTGCCACATCCAGGCTTTCCTTAGACACCTCCAGGGATGGGGACTCCAACACTTCCCTGGGCAGCCCATTCCAATGCCCAATCACCCCTTCTGTGAAGATTTTTTTCCTAATGTCCAACCTAAACCTCCCATGGTGTAGATTAAGCTGTGTCCTCTCCTCCTGTCCCTGTTCCCTGGGAGCAGAGCCTGATGCCCCCTGACTGTCCCCTCCTGTCTGGGAGTTGAGCAGAGCCAGAAGGTCCCCCCTGAGCCTCCTTTTCTCCAGGCTGAGCCCCCCCAGCTCCCTCAGCTGCACCTCACAGGACTCGTGTTCCCACTCCTCCGGTTCCCTCATTCCCTGCTATTTCCACAGGAGCCAGAGTTGAGGTGAATCATCCCAGTGCTCACAGTGCCTGCCTGTGTCCAAGTGGTGGGGAGGGAGAGGCAATGAGCAGGGATGACCATCGGAACCCTCTCATCTCCTGGGGGCTCCACCCTGCTTTGCTCATTCCCCGTGAACCGTGGGGGGTTTGGGAGAGGGGACCCTCCCAGGCTGAGGAGCCTCCCTTGCCTCTGATTAAAGAGTTCATCCTGCTGGCTCACACTCTTGATGAGTCATTCCAGCTGATTAACACCCTCTGCTAAACATCCACCAAAGCATCTGGGAGATCCAGGGGGGATTCCTTGGGAGAAAGTGACTGGAATCTCTCCCCATCACATCCCAAAGGGTGTTGGGATTGCAGACCTGCCATGCTGAAAGCATGAAAAGGAGACAGAAGGGTTGTGCTGCTCATCTCACCCAACTTCTTCAGCCACTCTCCCTTCTGGATAATGCAGCCAATGCCACCGGGATAAACATTTTCCATGAATTCCCAGAGCAGGGGGCTGATGGGCGGGGCAGCTGCTCGCAACTGCTCCAGGTTGGAAATAAAGATGCAGATGGGCTTCTCTTGAGGCCTGTCCTGAAAAAACAGGGGGAAAATAGATGAAGAATGAAGGTTTGCCTGGAGAACCTGGAAGCCTGCTGCATCTGCATAAATGCTGAGCTGTGGTGGATGCCCCAGCTCGGATCTGCACATGCAAATTAAAGAGGAGACAGAGCAGCAGCCTGCCCTTGGGAACTTCTGGAACACATCCAATTCCCCCTCTTTAAGCACATCCATCACAGGGATGCTCCACTCAGTATCAGCATTTTTGGGATGTTGCACACCAGGGGCCTGATTTTTTCCGAACTTCTTCTGGTGTAAACCAAGGTCAAACACACCAATTTGTGGTGGGATAAGGGATGGAGAGCTCAACCCCCTGCAAATCAACATCTCCATTATCACCCCTCCAGTGCTTTGAAAGAAGCTTAGTGAAAAAAATTCAGTGTGAAACCAGCAGTGGAGATGGAGGGGAAATAAAACAAGCTTGCAAAGCGGTGTCATTTCAGTCCTCAACTGACATCAGCTTCAGTGGGGCCAAATGACTCAGGAACTGGGCATGTATTTACATTCTGTTTGTATTCTCTCATAGACAGGGAAGGTCAGCACTGGCACCAGGGCAGCGCAGAAGAGACAGCCTTTGTGCCGCTGCTCGCGCTCGGGGCCAGCTGAGATCGTCTGTTATGGTTATTTCTACAGGCTAGCCAGGAAATTGCCTCATGGACAGCAGACAGGGCCAGGCTGCAAAAGCTGGATTGAAGGTGCAAACTCTGGGGCTGGTTCCAGCACTGAATGGCTCCAAAAGTCTGGGGGAATGTTGCCCTGGGATTCTGATTCAGCACTTCATGAGGCGCAGAGGACAAACACAGGTTTGGACCTGCTTGTGAGTGGCTGTTCCTGTTTGGGGTTGTGCTTTGCCCATCCCCAGGGATGTCACTGCCTAATTACCAGTGCTCCAGCCTGGGGCAGAGGGGCTGCACCCTGGGTTGCTCAGAAAATGGTTCCTGATGTTCTGGTGTGGCTGCTCATGATCTCTGCCCATGGTCCCCTCCTGAGTCTTGGGACAACCTGAAACCAGGGGCTCTCCTTTCTGCTTCTGCAGAAGTTCTTGGACAGGACACAGAGCCAGGTAAGCATAGACATCCCTGAATTCCCACCTTGATCCTGTAGACCTTCTCAATGGCTTGAGGGTGTTTGCAGGAGGCTGCCAGGGCATACACGGTGTCTGTGGGGACCCCACACACAGCCCCTGTGTTCAGCAGCTCTGCTATGGTCCTCAGGCCACTCGTGAGGTGGGACTTGGGGCAGACACAGGGCAGGGGATCCTCCCTGTTCTTCTTGGAGCTCTGGACCTGCCAGGAATCAGGAGGCAACGAATAAGCAAATATATGGAAGAGAGGGCAGGATTGCATCCACCTGAATGCAAGGATCCACCATGCTATGATCCCTTGGTCATCCAAGGTCCCAGGCAGCACCTCTAGGAATGCTTCTCCCACAGCAGGGGAGTGAATTCCAATTATTAAAGTCAAAGAGAGCAGCTCGGGGTGGACATTTCAACTGCCAATGCCTTAAGTTAGAGGAGATGAATCCCACCCAGCACAGCTTCCTGGAGAAATGGCTGCTCTCCAAAATGACCTAAGGAAACTGTTCAGGAATCCAAAATCCAGACCAAGATGGAGTTTCAAGTGCATTCCCATGAAACACTGATTTAATGGAAATGTTTCTCTGCAGGAGGAATTGGAGCTGTCAGATCCATCACCCTGTATAGGGGGAATGGCCCTAGTCAGACACTCCAGATGGCAGAAGGAGTTTGAAGTTAAGAAAAGATGGGGAATTCTTGCTGTCCAGTCTGGGAAACTTTTTAAGCTCCCTGCTCCCATGGTTGTGGCTTTAAAACTCCAGTCTACGAGGAATTCTTAGATTGGGGATGGCTGATTCCCCAGGAGCAAGATATGAGTCTTATGAACATCCTTGCCCTTTCTCCAATGTTATTCCTGATGGAAGAGAGATCATTTCCAGCTCACAGCTCCCTACAAAATTGCTGTGATCAGGACTTGGAGTGGCACTGAAGGATTCAGAAGGGAAATTCCATGGGAATCTGCACTGAAGGCCCCAGAATATCTCCTCTGAGCAAGGAAGCTACACCACCCTGCTGAGATCTCTTACTGTGAGCAGAGGAGGTCCCATCACCAGGAGGTCCTTTCCAAACATGCAGTTGGTAAGAGAGGCTGTGGCACCATAGAAGCAGATGACACTGAGGATGCTCAACACCACAACTGGAAAAAATCCCAGAGTCAGAGGCCGGAAGGGTGATTGAATCCCCATCCCTGGAGGGATTTAACAGTGTGGATGTGGCACTTGGGGACAGGGTTTGTCAGTGCTCTGGGAATGGTTGGACTCCGTCTTTTGGATGTCATGGTGCTGTGATTCTATTCTGTGGTGACAAAGTCTTGATGAAAAAGCTCCCGCTAATCCCCTTGCTAAAGCACTCCATGGAATTAGAACTTAAATTGTCACTTGCAGCAAAGCCAAGACTTCAGCAGAACTACAGCCATTGACAGCTGTGGCACATCCAGCTCATCCCTCAACTCAGGGAACATCCACTGGGAAGTAGAGCTGGGCAGAACCTCTAGAGGTGCTCTGATCCAGCAGTATCAGGTTTATTTGGAACCTCAAGGCCCTGGGGGTGATAGGAGGAAAGATTTATTTCTCCAGTCATGCTTGCACACACTCCAGACTTCCAGGGAAAGAGGAACACTCTGTTTGATTTTCCCACACTGCTCCCCAACCCAGGACCCACTCTGTGGGTGAAGGTTTAACATCCAGGTTCCCCTAAAACTCACTTTCAAATGGCAAAGGGAGGTTCTCCAGTGTAAAGAGCAGAAAACAAATGGTCAAGAGCTCCATGGCCAGGGTCAGGCAGAGCAGCACGACATTAAAAGAGGAAGCTGTGGAAAGAAACACAAACAAGAGGGACCCACATCAAGCACGGCCCATAAAATGTCCATGAAGAAGAGTTCCTAAATCAACTGAGGCTTGTTTGATTAAGGTGAGCAGCCCCAGCTCTGATTTCCCTGTCAGTGGAGGAACAAAGAGGCACAGCCAGGGTCTGTTCAGCCCTCAGGTTCCACAGACATGCTGCCAAACCCTTGATCTGCCAAGACACTGTGCTCACATGGAAAACACTTCTCTGGCAGCCAAGCAGGTTCTGATTTACACCAGCTGGGCTAGAGTGTGGCTGTGGATTGGTGCCAGTGGCCCAGTGCATCAAACACTTTCACCTGATTTGATCCTTTTATTTTCTTTGAAATGTTCTTCCATTCCCTCAGGGCTGTTTCTCCTAAGCCCAGCTCAGCTTCTGTTACTGGCTGTGGGTAAAACATCACCATTCTTGCTTAATCAGAGCGACAGGCAGAGCTGAGCCTCCCTCACTGGTGCATCTCCACCACGGAGCAATCACAGGAGGATTCATGATCTGACCCAAGATGCCCCTCAATAAACATCCCACGTGGGTCTGAGACTTACCCAAAATGATTAAAAAAGCATTGAGCACCAAAAAGGCAATGGAGCCAGCAGTGAATCCCTCGGTGTTCCCCGCCCCAATGTCCAGCAAGTGGCCTGAAACAGGAGCAGCACATCTGGTTACGAGCAAACCACAAAGAGCAGCATGACAGGAGAGTGGCAGGAGTGGCAGTGCCTCAGCTGGGATTACCACAGCTCCAGCTGTTGGATGGTGGCCTCCCAAAAACCCTCCCTCACCGACACCCACTGCTTCTCCCTCACAAAATATTTGAGGTATTAACTGTGGGACTGGTGACGGTTATCCAAAAAAAGCTCTGGATTTTACCTCCAGCTTGGAATACTCAGGGCCTGGCTGGACACTTCAGCAGTTCTTGCCACACGTCCGAAGCCACAGCTTTGACTGTCCCCACAGGTGCTCATTTTAAGAGCGCCTGGCACAGAGACTGTGTGAACACTGCCCACCTGGAGCAAAATGCAGCTTTTAAAAGCCAGGCTCAGCTTCTGAGAGCTTATTTCATGGCTGTGACCAGCTGGGATAGACTTCTCCAGGCACCCGAAGGAGAAATCCAGAACCTGGAGTCTCCCACTGCCTAAAAGCATCTCCTGAGTTGTTATTCTGAGATAACAGCCCAGAGGCACACAATGTTTTTGCAGGGAAATCTTGGCTTTTATTGGAGTTGAAGACACAACTTGGACTCCTGGAACTGAGAGGACCAAGTGCCTGCAGCAACAGTAACCGAGCGCAATGGCAACCGAGTGCAAACTGGGGTGATTGGTGAATTATCTTTTTCCAAGGAGGAATATCAGTAAGCCTGATATCATTGACTCTCCTGAAAGAAGGAATTCCACCAGGGAAAGCAATCTGAAATTCCCTGGGAACACCCTGTAAACCAGGAACCATCTGTGCTTTACCTGCCAGGCGCAGCCAGGTCCAGGCTGCCCAGAAGGCAGCATAGCAGAAGGGGAGCACGCACCCAAACCTCTTCCCGCCCTGCACCTGGATCCGGCACACGAACAGCTGCCCCAGGGCTCCCGGGATGAGCACGGAGGGGATGGAGAGCTGCCGCCTGCCTGGGTCATCCACACCGCCCTGGATGGCGGTGGCCGCAGCCAGGCCATTACAGATGTAGAACAATGAGTCTGGCACGGCAGCACTGGTGCCACCGGGAATGTCCTTGGACCTCGAGAGCCAGGTGTGGACAGCCCCCAGCATGGCTTGGAGAGCTGAGCTGGGCACAGCCTGGATGCCCACGGGAATCAGAGCCTTCTCCCCGATGGAGTTGATGAGGCTGGCAAAGGTGGCGTACAGGGAGAGAGCAGTGCAGAGGCTGCAGGCGGCCCCCAGGAAGGGCCGGGCGCCGGGCAGCGGGATCTGGTGGATGAAGGCCAAGGTGAGGAGGATGAAGGAGGCATTCTGCAGCATCTCCAGGGTGTCTTTGTGGATCGACATCAGAAACAGCAGGCAGGCAGTGGCCAGGAAGAACCATGCTCCAAACATTCCCAGCCTGCTGTCCTGAGCCGCTGGCAGCCCAAGGAAGGCGGTGAGCACAAATTCCTCCCAGGACATCACCAGCCAGAGGAGGCTGTGGACACCAAACTTGGTGGTGTGGTAGCCGTCCCCTCTGAGGTAGCTATAGAAGCTGGAGAGCAGCTGGCAGCTGGAGATGATGGAAATCCACGCTGCTCCCACACAGAATGCCTTCATGTACCCCAAGAAGTAAAAGGCAAATATAAAGGGTGACACGGTGTCGCAGATGTTCCCCAGGGCCATCGGCTCCGCGTACTTTGTGTTCTTCTTCTTTTCTTCCCCGAGGGCCTTGGAGGAGTTTTTCTGTGCCGATCCCAGCAGCAGGACGTTGAAGAGGGGGTGCCCAAAGCCGGGCAGGATGTACCTCTGGGTGATGCCCTTCAGGAGCAGAGCCACAGCCCCATACAGCCCACACAGGACAATGCCCAGCTCCAGGACCCCGGACACCACCAGGGCCCAGTCCCCGAAGAGTGCAACCGCCTCGAAGCTCAGGGCCAGTGCGATGGCCCCGAAGATAAAGGGCATGATGTAGTTGACGGTGGCTGAGCAGAAGGACAGGATGAAGGAGATGGCAATGTAGGCCACCAGCCCGGCCACAGTGCTCTGGCTGGTCGAGAGCAGGGCCATGCTGGCAGCTGGGAGCTGGCTAGTGTTCCTGGAGGGAAGCGTTGTGTTCTCCCAGGGGGGATATGCAGCAGACAGGACCTTCGTGGCCCCATAGCTGCTCCACAGAGCAGAGAAGGTGAGGAAGGCTGCGCCTCCAAGGTGGTCATACTTGCGGAAGGCGAGAAATCCAGCCAGGAGCTGGACAAAGCCTCCAATCAGGATGAGGTGGACACCTGAGGGACACAGGAAGGGGTCAGGTGTGAAGCCAAGCACAAAAAGGCTGGAGCTGCAGGAAGCTCTAGGGCACACCCCATGGCAGGTCCCACGGCCTTCCTGTGTGCAGCCCTGTGCCCTCTTCCCACCTTTATTGGAAATTTCTCTGTGTGGCCCCTAAGCCCCTTGGCTCAGTGTGCTGAGCAGGCCGCAAGGACAGTTTGGATCTAGCATGGAATGGCACATGGAATATTTGGCCCAGTGTCTGGGGAGGGAGGAGCGGCCATCCCCAGGAGCACACAGGCCTGCACAACAGACACAGCCTACATTCCCCCACCATCCCACCAGTGGTACCCATTGGTCCATGGGGATGACCCTCAAAGAGCTCAGCCCCACCCATGCCACCCTGAGTGGCAGCACCCACCTGTCAGGACCTGCTCTGCTGCCCGAGGCCCAAGGCCGGTGGTGGCAACGGTGAAGTTCTGCAGGCACAGGAGGAAGGCACTGACCACGTTGCCGAGCAGCCCCAGCACCCCTGGTTCGCTGTAGAAGACGGCGGCGAAACCCTCGGCGCTCGCCATGGCCCTTCCAGACAAAACAGCAGAGTCGGCTCTCGCCCCCACAGCCTCCCCGGCCATGCCGTCTGCACCGGGCGTGGGCACCCGGCCAACCTGCCGAGCCGTGCCCCTGCCCTGAGCAGGGACAGGCTGGTGACAGGCTCAGGTGTTTCCATATTCCTCCCCGCTCCTTGCTGCAGACAAAGGCTCAATTCAAAGCACCACTTGAGGTGCCTACTTTCCGCAGCCCTATCCAGAAAAAACACACACAACCTATTTAGGCGACCAGGATTCCTGGCAAAAACATGTTTAGGTGCCCCAAAGCACTGCAGGTGGTGGTGATGGTTGCTGTCCCCTCTTCTCCAGGCTGCTGGAGACAGAGAGGCATGAATAGCCCAACACAAACCAACAAACATCCAGGCGAAACCCACAAGGTATTTTTGAGCCATTCCAGGACGTTTCTTATCCACTGTTGCAGACAAACAGGGCAGGCACGGTGCACACACACACAGTCTCCCTTCCAGATGGAATTTTCCAGCTCCATCCCTTTCTTGAAACCCCAGTGACTAAATAGGCTATTTTCAAACCCTTCATATTTCTCCCATGAACTCGTCTGTTTGCAGGCAGCCCCCACATTTCCACTCCTCAGCACTCCTGGGTACCAGGAGCTGAAGTTTTCTCTCTGGAGGGTTTTGTTGGGAAACAAAGATGAAAACAAAACAGCAATGTTCTTGTTATTTGGGTATTTTTAGAATATTTGGTGAGCTAAAAAATCTGGAAAGGGAGAAGGTGATGTATTCTGTTCTCAGCCATTCCAAAGAACCCTTTGGAAAGGGAGGAAAGCTCCACTATTGTTAGGGGGAGTGAGGAGGAGGGAAGGAGCACCACCCAAAGAAAAATAATATGGCAATAATAATGAACCTAAATCCCAGGATCACACAAATCCTCAGCCCAAATTTACATTATGCAAACATCAGTACCCTCTGGACTCTCTTGTTCTGCTAAAAACCCCATGTTTTCCTCTCTCCATTTATTCTAAAGGATGTCGCTTCCCCAAAGGAAGAAGGATAAATCGACTCCGACAGCTCCAAACTGCTTTGGCAACATCAACTCTCATCAAATAAGGAAAGGCTAAAAACCTCCAAGCAAAGCTTGGGGAACAATGAATTATTCAATTACTTCATTGTGCTAAAGGTTGGGATTATGGATTCGGAGAGGGAGATGCACCAAATCCCAGTGAGGAATTCTCCCTTTTCCCATCAAGGCTCTGCCTTTAATGAGGTCCCAAAGAATGCTGTGCCCTTGGGCAGAGCTGAGCCTGTGGATTCCATGATTTTGTCTCTTTTATTGTTTTAAATGACACTTCTATATAAAGAAGCAGTTTGGTTTAAATGGTTATACTTGGAAATGAGCCATAACATTTAGCTCCTCCAGATGTTTTGCCCTGAAACAGCCCAGGCAGTGGCTCAAAGGCACACTCAGAGCCCCTGCTTAGAGTGGGTCCCAGGAAGAGGGTGAGATGGGATTTGGGAGGGGGCTGGGCTGGCCAGGTGACTCCTTGGCTCCCAGCAGTGGTTTTTAATTTGCCAAAGCTCATTTTATTGGTGTTTTCTGCGTTACAGGCCTGCAACAAAGAGCTGGGGTTGGGGAGGGATGGAGAGACACAACTCACAGGGATGTTGTCCTCTTCTTCCAGTGCAGACATGGGAGAAGGGAGGAAGACAAACACCAGAACATGCTGTCAGGCTAAGGTGGTGTAAAGGGGAAGGATGTGAGAGGATCCAGCCCAAGATGTGGAAAAGGAGGAGGAAAAGGTTTGGGGTTGGAAGCAGCTGCAGTTGAACCCACAGCTCACACCCACACCCCACACACCAACCCAGACTCGTGGTCCCCGCCCTGAGACATTGGGCACAATGTCCCTGGCCATTGTCCCTGCCTCTGTTTGCTGCAAGGTCAGGGCACATTGAACCAGGAAAATCCTCCTGGTGTTGTCTCAGGAGCAGCAGCACCAGAACGCCGAGGGCTGCACTGAGCTGGAAAAACGAGGCCCAGCAGGGGAACTCCCAGGGGGGTTTTGTGATCAAATATGCCCTGGTTTGGCCCTGGGATAACCCCACCCATGGTGCTGTCACTGTCCTTAAGGACCCATTTCTGGACATGCACCACAGAACCCTGGTGGTGCAACAGGATAGCGTGGGGCTGTGCAGGAGGCAGGGGGGCAGATGGAAAATCCCTCTGTGCCAGGTGGGATTAGCAGCTCTCTGCATGCCCAGGGCAGCAGCAACACAGCCACTGTCCAGGGAACCACGGGATGGAGGTGTCCCTGTGCTGAGGAGGCACCTGGACACCTGAGGTGCTGCCTGAGAGCTGCATCTCCCAGAAGGATGGGACAGCCGGGGTGAACCTTCCCTTGCTCAAACCCCTCATGCAGCGAGGGCACAGCCAAAGCCACACTCTCTCTCATCCTGCCCCCTCCACCTTCTTTTGTCTCCCTGTTTGCCCCTGACATTCCTCACCCTGGGGGTTGCAGGAATGCTGTGTGAGGTCCTCCCTCCCTCCTGGCTCTTGTCCCCCGCTGACCTCGGAGCCACATGGGACAGGCTCTGGACACCACTTCCTTCACTCCCTGCTGTCCTCACAGCAACTTCCCTTCACCCCCTTCCAGGAAAGGTCATTCCCATCTCATCCCATTTCCATGGGGCTGTCAGGTTTGCAGGAATCTGTCTGTGCATCCAACAGCCACTGCTGCTTCTCCGTGACCAATATTGACAAGAATATTCCCGGGCACAGGCATTCCGTCCCCAAGAGGCTGGAGCAAGGCTCCCCACACCATGGGACACATCTGCAAACACCAAACCGTTCCGTTTTCACTCATCCCCAGGGGCACCTTGCCATTAGTTTTCCATCCCACCTTGTTAGTGATAACAAACACAGAGCTCTGAGGAAACACTGCTTCTCTCCAGATAAACATGGAAAGAGAACAAAATTCATTTTGGATAAATACACAGCAAGATGAACAGCGCACAGCCACCACACACAGCTGGATTTCACATCACAACCCGGCCTCTCCTCTGGTGCAAACCACAACAGAATTGCCAGGGATGCATTGCTACAACAAAGGTCTGCATGGGAGTTAGTAAAAAATCCAATTTTAAATAAAGGTGTGTCCCACCAGGCTGTTACTCTGCCCAAAATAATAAATGTCCCTAGGTTCCACTGCTGAACAAAGCAAAGAGCTGTGGCATTCCCCCAAAATCCAAACATTGCTTTTGGAACTAAGGCTCCCGGTGTTCCCTGGAAGCTCCAGGGTGCACTCCCAGTTCAGTGACCCAGCAGAGCTGGAGATGGAGAAGAAGGAGAGCTGGGAAAGACTCAGCCAAAGACCCAAACACTGAAGGTATTCAAGAAAAACATCCAAGAAAACCACCACTGCCTCACTCCTGCCTCTGCAGCTGGGATTTACCTGCTTTGGTGACACTTCAGCTCAATGGCAGGATGCTCTTGTCCTTCTCATTTCCTGGTGAATCCAACTTTTATAGTCCTCCTCGGGAGGAGGAGCCTGGAGCCGGTTGCTTCCCCCGTTGGCACCTGTGCCACTTTGGAGACAGGAGTTTCCTTGAACCCTGTCAGTTATTGTCTGAAATCTTTATTTATTTCCTGAAACGGGGGGTGGGGGGGTGGGGTTTCCCTTCTGTCCAGCAGGGACAAACCACCCCTCCTCACGGATTCCCCCCACCCTCCGGCTCCCCAGGGGCTGATGTCATCCCCCTGGAAATTCAGTTGCACAAAACAGAAAGCAAATTGCCTTTTGGACACGGATATAAACCCTGCCACCAGCACCTTCCAGCCACACACCTCTGCCATCCCTTGCGCCGAGCACACCAAGCTGGGAAAGGCACTGGGAAAAGCAGCCACCAGCATGGTCTACTCCACCTTCCAGGTAAAACTCTTCCATGTAAACCCTCCCCATCCCTGAGCTCACCTTTTGCACTTTAAGGAGGAAATGTTGCTTTCTGGGCGGTTCCTCCGCTGGTCCAGCTGATCGTGGCATTAAACAGGAGCCTGCCCCAAAATTAACAAATTCCAATCGTTTTCACAATCACTTAATTCAGCTACTTTTTCCTGCCATCCTGCTCCTTTCATGTGTCCCAAATATCCCCATGACTGTGCTGTGTGAGGGTTGTTGTTGTTGGGATGTGCTCCGTGGGTTCTGCTCCTTGTACCCACTCCGAGCTGGTCACACTCACTGTAGGATCTCGTGGCAGGGGTGCAAAGGCTCTGCTGCCCCTTCAACTGTGTGGCTTTATTTCCCTGGATGTTCTTGGCATCCCTGCTGGATGCAGCTTCGGAAAATATTTTTTTCCCTCCTTTAAATATGTTGTTACTTTTATGTGCTCGTTTGATCTGTGAGTGTCTCACGATGAGAGGCATAACCAGGAAAACTGCTCTGAGAAACCTTGCAGCAGCTCGTGACAAATTCCCTCTCTGTGTCTCTCCTCTAGAAATCCCAGAAGTTCTTGGCAAGTTCTCGGCAAGTCCACAAAACTGCTGCCCACGGTTTGTATCTCTCAGCATTCCCCATCCTTTCCTAGCGGGCATCCCTAAATAATTGCTGGAAAAGAAGGTGCTGGGCTGAGCACACCCAGAGAAATCCTCAAATTCTTGGAAGGCAAAGCTTCCAAATGTTTGAGGGTCCTGTGGTGCTTCTTGCCCTCAGGGATAAAGGACCAGGAGAAAAGAGGCAAAGAGTAAAAATTTGGATTGTTAGTCCTGTGCTAAACCAGATCTTTAACTGGTTTAGAACCAGATTTTCCAAATTCTTTGACCACAAATGTAAGATGTTGAAAGGGTGGCTCAGATTCTTAACTCCTCCACTTGTCACTGCTTCCTACTTAAACCTGATCCTGCCCTGGGCATTGCCTGGAGAGATTCATGGATCTCTTTCTGTGGCTCCAGCACTGCCCAGCTTCGGATAAATTAACCACAACTTGGCCGTGTAGACACTTGGTCTATTTTGTCTCTTAACTTGGTCTAAGTTTGTTTATTAGCTGATCTTAAAATATGTTCTTGGTCTATTATGTTTATTACCTTCTTTCTAAAAGTTTTCTTGGTTTAGTGTAAATTTATTATAAGTTTATTAACTTCTTTTAAAATGGATTCTTGGTTTATTGTAAGTTTATAATAGGTTTATTAACTCATTTAAAATAATATTCTTAGTCTATTATCTCAATTTATTTCAAAATGAGTTATTAATTCAATAAACACAAGGAATGTCACTTAATGAGACCTGAGGACAAGAGAAATAATAATCCACAGGGATTTATTTGGTCTTGTATCAAATTTAATTTTTTTTATGAAGTCCTGCTATACCAAGAGGAAAACCCCGGAGTCAGGGAACGCTTTTAGCTGAAGGGTTAAAAAACCCCGCTGCCTGCTGAGGTGACAAAGAGCATTTGATGCCGGGGAGGAACCAATCCAGCTTTTCTGGGTGCTGGGTGATTGGAGCAGATTTTCCTGCACCCTTTCCAAGCCCTGACATCACCGCTCCCGCTCCGGGCGGGCGGCGGGGGGACCCGGGGATGCTCCGGGCGGAGCGGAGCTGGGGCCGGCAGCGGGTCCCGGAGCGCTGAGTGCCGGGATTCCTATAGGAACGAGGTCCCCGGGAGGGGGCATGTTCTCCCGGTGAGTCAGACGGTGATGGCATTCCCAGCTGTGTTTACAGGAGGCTCAGACTGGGCTCGAGGTGAGCCCGAACATGAGCCAGCACTCCGTGAGTCACTGATAGGATATTTCGGGATGAATCCAAACTAGCGATATTAGGGAATGGTCATTTCATTAATTGCCATGTTTGCTGTTCCAAACCCAAAGCCTCTTGTGTACCTGCCGATCTGGATGAACTTTCCTCTTGGAGCAAAGAATTTTTTTTTTCACCTGTGATTCATTAAATTTGGACATTAATTCATCTTTTATCTCCATCTGTGTGTGCACCCCCACATCCACCCATAACTAAATGTATGGATTTGCCATCCTGCAAATGTTGTCCACATGGAATTTTATTTTTCCTGCCCTCCTGTGCACTCTCAAATTAACAGTATAAATTGTAACGGGCCATAACAATTTTAATTCTGTGAGTTATAAATATAATTATATTCATTATATTCTGTATTTTAATTATAGAATTATGAATAATTTTCTAAATTATAAGCTATGATATTAAATAGAAAAATATTATATAAAATTTATGTATATATATATATATATTATAATGATCTATATATAATCTAAACAAGGTAATTTGTCACTGGAATTAAAACATACAATAGACACAAACTGGGTATTTTCCATAGAATTTTAACTTACTTTTAACGATTAGCATCCTTTGGAGTACATAGGGCTTAAGACCTTTGGTGGCTGTCAAGACACTTTAGTGTCTTGTAGGACGAAACATCTGGATAAATCCAGGTTTTGGGTCTAGTCCTGCTTTCCAAAACACTATGGAAGTTTTGGATTTCTGTGGTCCGTTCCTGCTTTGGCTTTCCCCTGGATAAAGGGACATAATTTGTGTTGATACCTCCCAAAAAATGGTTGTTGAAACCCCAAGGTGAGGGGATGGGGTTGAGCTCTGAAGTGTCTTCACCTGAACCTTCTGGAAGCCACCCCAGGAGGAGCCCAGAGCATCTGTGGAATATGAAATCTTATATACAGAACCTATGGAATCAGAGAGTATTCCAAGTCAGAAGGGAGCTATGGGGATGATGAACTCCAGCTCCCTGCCCCTGCAGGACTCCCAGACTGACCCACCAGGCTCGGGCAGGTGCAGCTCCCCGGGCCTGGTGACAGCGGGGATGCCGAGCTGCGGCCACCAGAGCAGGGCTCACCACTGTCCTTGTCCCCTCCCTGTGTCCTGGCGCTGCAGTGGCAGCCCGGAGCGCTCCTGAGGACACTGTGACCAGCAGCTTCGCCTCGTTCATCCACGCGGCGCAGCCTGAGCACCTGTCCCAGACCGTGCGGCAGCGGAGCAAGAGGATGATCCTGGACAGCATCGGCGTGGGGCTCGTGGGCAGCACCACACGCGTCTTCGACATCGCCCTGCGCTACTGCCGGGTAGGGACAGCCCCACCACCACCCCTGCCACTGCCCCTGCCACCGCCACCACCACTGCCACCA
>WBNO01011434.1:165102-208202 GCA_013400575.1 Peucedramus taeniatus
CCACCACTGCCACTGCCACCACCTCTGGCCCCCACCACTGCCACTGCTACCGCCACCGCTACCGCCACTGCCACCGCCCCCACCACTGCCACTGCCACCACCTCTGGCCCCCACCACTGCCACTGTCACCGCCACCGCTACCGCCACTGCCACCGCCACCGCCCCCACCACTGCCACTGTCACCACCACCATTGCCTCCAGGGTGGCTGCTGGGGCTGGGAGTGGCTGGCACCATCCCCACTCCCGCTGATGCCTTGTGAAGGCTGACCTAGAGCAGAGACTAGACAGAGTTAAAGAATAAAGTAGGGATTTATTAGGAGGCCTCAATAGATCCACCTTGGGCAGCACAAGAGCCCAGCCAGGACTACACCCCAGGTGAACCCAAAATGGTGACAAAATGGACAAATGGTCACGGGCTACCACACCTTAATAAGTCTTGGTCCACCAGCACACTGGAGTCAATTGCCCAACTACAGCCCCAGCCTATGAAGTCCCACTTTTCCTGCTTTTCTCTCTTCAGTCCACGTTGTTTATGCTCTTGGGCCCGAGATCTGGATCAGTTGTTCTTGGTCCCCAGCTGTAGAAGGAATTTTTTTGTCTCCCTGCTCTGTAAAGAGAGCTCACCATCCCCTAATGGGAAGCTCAGACCCACACACAAAAGCAGTACAGAATCTGAAAAACATAAATGCTAAAACCTGAGGCATCACCTCCAGGGCTCCCTTGACATTCCCTCCTTCCCACAGGAGCTGTACTCCTCCGTGGCCGTGAGCTCTGTCTATGGAAAGCCAGGAGTGAAGCTCTCCCCAACGCTGGCTGCCTTCACCAACGGTGTGGCGGTGAGGCTGGATCTTCCTGGGGGATCTGTGCTCCCGGCTTTTCCAAGGGGGATTTATGTTTCTGGATCTTCCAAGGGGGATTTGTGCTCCCAGATCTTCCCAGGGGGATTTGTGCTCCCGGCCCTTCCAGGGGAATCTGTTCTCCCGTTTTTTCCAGGGAATTCTGTGTTCCTGGCTCTCCCAGGCAAATCTGTGGTGCTAGGAATTAGCATTCCAGGAAACAGAGTGGTCACTGGTGGGGGACAAAAGCCAGGAATCCCCTGGCTTTTAGAGGAGTGGAACCACCCCATGGGGACACTGACTGGAAGCTTTGGCAGAATTTCCTCAGGAATATCAGCAGGGAGCCCTCATTCCCTCAGAGTCCAGCCAGCACATTCCCAACTCTGTTTCCCTGGCAGACTCATTCCATGGATTTTGATGACACCTGGCACCCTGCCACTCACCCCTCCGGGGCCGTCCTGCCGGCTCTCCTGGCAGCTTCCCAGATGCTCCCTTCAAACACCAAACCCAATGGCCTGGATTTCCTGCTGGCCTTCAATGTGGGCCTGGAAGTGCAAGGGAGGCTCATGCACTTCTCCACTGAGGCTCACGACATTCCCAAAAGGTAAAGCTCTTGTTCTTCACTGAGAATGAAGAGGGTTGGTAAAGTGTTCATTCAGGTTAAGCCAAGTTTAAGTCCATTTAATTTAGCTTTACCCCGGGGTAAAGTCTTACTGAGAGTCAAATGCCAGGGGTGATTGCACCATGCATTTATTTGGTGATTTCCAGAGATTTTGCCTCAAAAATTACCCTCAAGAGAACTCCCAGGGAGTCTGCAGTGTCATCACCTGACCCAGCCAGGGCAAGATCACAGAACCAAGCAGAATTTGCTGATGGGCACGGCCCCTGGGCCAACTGCTGCCCCCAGCAGTATGCTGGTGTGATTCAAGTGATGGAATCAACCAGGAACTGTTCCCTTGGGTGTGTTTGAGGCTGAATTATTTGTCTGAAGGATAGAAAGTTTGGCTGTGTGGACACAAACCATGGCACCTCCTGGAGTAAGTTCAAATTGCGTTTTGGAGATGCTGAGCTCACCCTGGTGTTTCTGAGGAGGTTTCGAGGAGAAGCTCAGTTTTTAGACTAAATTTATGTTCATTAACTCTAAATGTAGAGTTAAACTAAACTGTAGTAAAACTCAGATTTTAAAGTTAATTTATTAGTTAAAATTTATGATTAAATTCTGAGTCAGGTGAATCCTTCCTGCACCAAAGCCATGAGGAAGTTCCACTGGCTGATGGGCCCCTCACTTCCCATTAGTTTTTCCATGGGAGGGGCCCTTTGGTGTTCCCTGTGCCAGGCAGCCAGGGCCGCTCAATCCTGCTGTCTCCCTGCAGGTTCCACCCTCCATCAGTGGTGGGCACCCTGGGCAGTGCTGCGGCCACAGCCAAGCTGTTGTCCCTCAGCTCGGCCCAGTGCTGCCATGCCCTGGGCATTGCTGCATCCCTGGCCGGGGCACCCATGGCCAATGCTGCCACCCAGGCCAAGCCGCTGCACATGGGGAATGCCACCCGCCTGGGCTTGGAGGCCGCTCTGCTGGCAGGCCGAGGGATGGAGGCCAACCCCTTGATCCTGGATGATATCCCGGGCTGCTCGGGGTTCAGCGCCTTCTACAGCGTCTACCAGCCCAAACCGCTGTCTGCACCCGGCGAGCACCACGAGTTCCTCCTGGAAAAGCAGGACATTGCCTTCAAGCGATTCCCAGCCCACCTGGGCATGCACTGGGTGGTGGATGCTGCCTTGTCCGTCCGGAACCTCTTCATCAACTACGCGGGGTCCTTCTCGCCATCTCTGATCCGCACCATTGTGCTGAAGATCCCAGTGTCCAAGTACATCAATCGGCCTTTCCCCAGCTCGGAGCACCAGGCAAGGCACTCCTTCCAGTTCAATGCCTGTGCTGCCCTGCTGGATGGTGAGGTGGGCCTGGGCTCCTTCTCCGAGAGCAGCATCCACCGGCAGGAGCTCAGGGAGCTGCTGGACAAGGTGGTGGTGGAGCACCCTGAAGACAACGTGGCAAACTTTGACAAGATGTACGGAGAGGTTGCCCTGCTCCTGCACAGTGGGGACGTCCTGATGGGCAAGTGTGACACCTTCTATGGGCACTGGAGGAAGCCCTTGAGCAAAGAGTCGCTCCTGAAGAAGTTTCGATCCAATGCGTCCCACGTGCTTCCAGAAGAAAAAATAGAAGCCATCATCACTCTGGTGGACAACCTGGAGAACCTGTCAGACAGCTCCCAGCTGGCCTGCAGCCTGTGAGGGGACAGCATGGGGGCTTGGTGAGGGGCTTGTCCTGGTGAAGCTGCAATTCCTTTCTTCATTGGTGCTTTCCTACTGATTCCCAAGGACAGGAAAGTTCCCAGCCCTTCCAGTAGATAATTCCAAAGGAACCCACGAGGCAGGAGGTGTGTCTGGGTTAGCACATGGAGTAAACTTCAACTCCTGGTTGGTGCTGGCTGAGGAGCTGAAAGGCCACCACAAGTATAAAAAAATTCCCATGGAAATCTCTGAGAATCTTGGGGTATCATCCACTTCTGCACAAGGAACAGTGCCTATGCATTTCTTACAGCTGGATTCCAAGTTTTTCTGTGCAGAATGTCTGGCTACTGAGTCTGGGAATAGGAGGAAGTTCAGCTGCAGAGCCTGTGCTTTTCTTAGTGCTCCTCTGGGCACTTTTGGGATCAGGGTCAGGCAGTCCCACTGGCCACAGGAGAAATCCATCCTTACTGCAAACAGCCTTGCCTTCAGAACTCTCCAGCAGAGAGGGATTATATTCCTTCCCAGTGAAAGCCTCCCGTTTCTCCAACCTGTGGGCAGTGTTTGCCACTTCTCTGGGTACAAAGGGTGGTTTGACGACCCTTGAGACGTGGATGTCTTTTCTGAAGGGGAGATAGTTGGTAGGTGAGGAATCCTACATCAGTCCTACACCCTGAGGGTGATCCCTGCCCATCCCAGGGCTGTCCCACACCATCCGTCCTGGCTTTACAAGGCTTTCCAGGCACCTGTTCTGAGCTGACCCACCAGATGGCCCATGGGCTTCTCTGGGAGGTGACTTGGGCACATACACTGACTCCCATTGGAAAATTCCTGATTCCTTCCTGTGAGAGGATGGGAAGCTCATTGAGACTCGGCTTTTAACTCATCTTTCCATGAAAATGGATGAAATCTGGAATCTGTGCTCCTGAGCAGCCATTCCCTGGAAGACTCCTTCCCCTGCACCCTCCCTGAGTGGTGAGATTGAGAACTCAACATTTTTCTACATTAAACACTGGGATTGCTGATCCAAAGAGCTCCTTTTCAATATGATTGGGATAAAATTGTGAAATCTGCTGTGGGAATTAGTATTCAAGAGGGATGAGATGGGACCAGACAAGAAGGAAAATCCTTTTCTCTTGTTGATCATGGTTTGTGCAGGGAATGAGCCATCCAGAAGAAAACTGTTTTGCCACCTGTTAGTCCACTCTCTCCCACTGTCCAATATTCACAATGAATCTTACTGAATAAAAAACGGAATTAAATTCATTTTCTCCATAAAGATTTAATGCTGCATTATGTAAACCATCAGTTTTAATTGGAATACTCACAATACAGAGGCTTTTCCAATAGATGGGGAGCCCAGCAGAGGTTGGGACAGGGACAGCTGCAACATTGGCCTGTGGCCAGTGGTTCCTCCAGGGAAAATCCTTGAGCCCCAGAGGTTCTTATTCCCGGAGACAACAACAACCATCACTCAGCAAAGCCTCCGGTGCTCCAACACCATCACCCCAAGAGAAGTTCCTCTATCAGCAACACATTCCAAATACTTGCTAATTTTCCATGACAAGTTTTGAGTTTCCTGTGGTTCGGGTGAGGTGTGAGATCCCCAAAAGTGTCATTCCATGTTTCACCCTCCGGTGAGCGGGAAAGCCATGGAGCCAGTGTCCTTCAGGCCAGCCAGCAGCTCAGCATTTAAAGGGGTCAATGTGGGAGACAGAACCAAGATGGGCTCCAGTGGAGGGAACAAAACCCTCTCCCATGGGCTTTGACCCCCTCCCATGGGTACTGAGCCTCTCCCGTGGGTACCGACCCTCTCCCATGGGTTCGACCCTCTCCCGTGGGAACCAACCCTGTTCCATTGGGATTAACCCTCCCCCATGGGCTTTGACCCTCTCCCGTGGGCAGGACCCTCCAAGGGGTCTCCCCGTAGCCGGACACGGCCGGCGGACATCAGCACCCTGGAGAGCAGCCGCCGGATGCTCCGCGGGCGCCGGGGCCGAGGGGACTCCGCTCCCGAGGATCCCTCCCTGGGATCCCTTCCCGGATCTCCACTCTTGGAGATGCCCGTGCCTTTCTCCCACGGCATTCTTGTCTTTAGTTCCCACAAACGACTCAATGGAAACCAGCTCATCCCCGCTGATCATCCAAAGCACAGAATATTTTGTGACCTTGCCTTTTTTCGCACCATGAAGAATTTTGGATTTCCCACGAAATTCCAGCAAGGAAAAAATAAGTACGATTCAGAGATTGTTTCAATTTTATAGCGGATTTGCACTGTAGAGGTCAGAAGAGTCCTCTCTCCTTTCCAGGGCCGTTCCCGTGAGGATATCAATGCTACCTCAGTGTGGCCAGCCTCGGAACTGCTCTGCTTGGGAATCCCCAGGTCCTTCATTGTTTTATACTTTTTAGAGAACTTTGAAATGGCTTTTTAAATAACTAAAGGAAGAAGAAAACTCAGGACAGTCCCACAATTAACCAGATGCCTTCAGAGTCAGACTCCTCTGTGTCAGACCATCCTCAATCCCTGCATAAATCCAGGTAAACTCTTGGACTTCTGACACTCTGCCCTTCATGTAGGCTCCTCATCCCCACTTTTTCCATTCCTGAGTGACAGAAACCCCACAGTTACTGATACAGAGCTGAGGATGAAACTTGGAGCTTCAGTTTCAGAAGTGTTTGAGTGTCACACCAAGGCCGAATTCCCAAATTCCAGGAAAGGAGTGTGTTTGGATCCAGCCACAGCTGGATTTAAACCTCAGGCTTGGTGGGAGAGCCACCAGCACCAGGCAGCTTGAAACAAGAAGCAGGAGGATGAGAGGAGGGGAGACAGAAATTTCCAACTGTGGAAAAGTGACTCTGGAGAGGAGAGGAGTGACAGGTGGACAGTGTAGCAGAAGGGAAAGCAGGAATTAGGGAAAATGTCCCAGCAATTGCAGTGCAGCAGCAGCGGCAGGACAGATCTTCCCAGAAGGCCATGAAGTCTCCATGATGGAGATGTATAAAAGCAGGATTCACACCCAGAGCAGAGCAGGCTGCCTTGGGAAAACTCCTAATGTCCTACTTTGTGGCTATGATTTGGGGCTTGTCCCAGGTTTACACAATTAAAGCTTGGACCTTTAAATGGGCCAGCCAAACCTGGCCTCTACACCCCATCTCCTGCTGGGACCCTGTGGTCAGGGCTCCCCTTCAGTGCCTGCAGCCACATCCATGCAGTACTTGGAAACCTCAACCAGGTTCTCATCGGGGTCTCGGAAGTAGATGGAGGTTATTGGACCCACAGCACCAGTTCTGGCCACGGGACCTTCTTCAATGGCCACCCCACAGGCCTGGAGGACACAGGACAGAAGGAGTTTGATTGTCATATCATCATTGTGCCCCCAGCCTTGACAACATGAACTGTTGGATGAGACAACCCTGACATTCCCCAGGAAAGTGTCATTTAGAGGCTCTGGATTTGTGTCTCCTGGGGTGACACTGCCCTGGGGACACTCTGGGCCTGCCTCACCTGCAGATGCTCCAGCAGCTGCTCCAGGGGCACCACTGTGATCAGGCAAAAATCTGCAGAGCCAGGCACCGGGTGCCGAGCCTTGGGCTCAAACTCCTGCCCAATCTCGTGCAGGTTGAACTTCTGCTGGCCAAAACACAAAGCTTTGCGATTCCCCTGTTCCCAAAGGAAAAGGCCAGAGTAAGGGAGACTTCCTGGGCTGGACACCTTCAGCGCCCACTGCCCCGGGCAGTCCCAGACACCCTGGGGACCTGGTGGGGTCCTGATGACTCAGGTCAGGGTTACCTTGAAAGTCACCACCTCCATGCCCAGAACTTTGGAATAGAAGGCCACAGTGTCCTCAATGCTCTTCACAGTCAGCACAAGGTGGTCCAGGCGCTGGATGAAACATGAGGGTGGGCTTGTGCCCTCTTCCTTCCAAGTCATGCTTTCAGGGCTGGGAACTGGCGTGGAAAACCAGAAAATATGGAAGTTAAGAGCATCCCACTGTGCAGGGAAATGGAAAATGGTCTGGGTAGCAGAGGGTTGAGTGGGGATCGCTCAGGTTTTCCTTTGTCCTGCAGGTGGCAGAAGTACAGAAGCAATAAATCCTCCTCCCTGCAAGAGCCTCGGACTCTGGTCTGCATCTGGTGGCACCTGAGCCTGTCAGAGCCCCTGGCTGGGCCAGGTGTGGGGGACCAGCTGGGTGACATCGCTGAGGGCCGATGTCACCAAGATGCCAAGCTCCCAACACACAAACCCTGTGTGCACCAAGGATGGGACCATGTGTGTGATCCTTCCTCCAGCCCCCTCTGGAGTCCTCCCAGGTGGACACTCACCCAGGTGGAGCAAGCCAGAGAGTGGGAACAAACTGGGCACAGCAACAGGAAACATCTGGGGATGTTTCTCGTCATTAGTCTTTAAGCTGCCAGATGTCACCACCAGGCAGAGGGTGAGGCCAGGGGCTCAGGGTGACACAGCACCAGGATGTGGGGACCCACCAGCCTGGGGTCACAGAGGTTCCTGGTGGCTTAGGTTGGGCTCAGATCCTGCTTGGCTTTTAGGGACATGGGTTAGGGTGTTGGCAGGCCAGGGGGAATGGTTGAACTCAATGACCTTAGAGGGTTTTTCCAGCCTAAATGATTCCATGATTCTGCATGGGAAGTGGTTGGTGAGGAGAGATCCCACAGCCTCACTGGCACAGGAGCAGGGTCAGCATAATGCCAGGTGCAGTTTCACTGGGATGTCTGCTCCCTGCAGCCAGAGGAGCCTGTTTGGAGCAAGATCCCATTATCCCATTCCATGGCATGGCCTGGACTGGTCCCAGTGACTGAACCGGTTTTGGGGGAGCCATCACCAGACCCAGAGGGATCCCTGCTCCTCCTTGCTGATGTTTGGTGTTCAGCAACCTCGGAGCCACCTGGCTCAACCCCTCTGCAAATCCCTTCAACCTGGGCATCCTCTCAGGTGCTCCCAAACTGCAGCACCTTCATGTCCCAGCCTACAGCTCCCAACTCCTGCCCTCCCCTCCCAGGTGAGCCCCTGAGCCAAAAACCAAAAGGAAACGGGGCTGCAAAATTCCTGTTACCTGCAGAGGGATGAAGAGCTGGGAAGGCAGCGCTGGATGGTTTCCTATGACCATCCTCTTCCTGCTGGGAGCAGCCGCGTCACAGGACAAAGGGAGGGAATGATAAGATTGGAAACGGGAGCTCTAAACATTGCTCCCTGCAGAGGCAGACCTTGACTCAAAGGCCAACTGCTTGAAAAATCCCAGAAAAATAGTCTGGATTTTTCCCTTTACAAGAGAAAGCTGGGTTTATGGGCCAGCTTAAAGCTCCCACTGAAGAAGCCAGGATAACCCGAGAGAAGAGGGGCTGTCCAGGCAGCCACAGCAGCCTCCCACCTCCCTGGCAATGCACAGGGAATCTTGCCTCCAAGATTATTTTCTAATATGCAAAATAAATAAAATAGTATTTGTCCTGTGAGGCAAATATCAAGGAGTTCAAATTCTTCAGTTGTTTAGGAAGAAGGTTGTGAGGGATAACACGTGAGCCCCATGATCACCCCAAGAAACAGAGACAACATTTAAAGAATGACAATATATTGGTGTAGGAAGATTCCTATGAAAACGGGTTAAAAGCAGGCAATTCCCTGTGGGATCGGTTTGGATCTCCAGAACTGCACATTTCTGCACTCCAGTTATGATATGAGTAAATTTGAGCTAAAAGCAATAAATCCATTAATATTTACAGCTCTGGACTTTCATCTGTCAGATGACTTTCAGTGGAGAGCCGTGATGCAGCGGTGCCTGTTGGGATACCTGGATGTGGGAACACCTCACACTCAGAGCATCTCCATGTGGTTTAACCCTCTGGTTTAGCACAGGCTCACTGAAATTCAAGCACAGAAAAGGAGAAAGTCCCTGGAGAGAAGGCGCTTTTCAATAGTGAATGTTCTGCTGAGGAGTTGTGTCACCAGTGCTCACTTAGGTGGAAATCTGAGGCTTGGAGTGTTGTTTCCTGGTGGCAAAATGGTTTCCTGGAGCAGGGAAGTTGTGGTTTGGGTCTGACAACTCCACTTCCCCAAGAGAGATTTAGTCCAGGACCAACAAGTCAGAGAGACTTTGGGATTAAGTTCAGGGTAGGAACCCAAATATCCAATTTGGGAATGGTTTTGTGTTCAGCTCCTCGGACGTGTGGCTGTAGACAAGGATTCCTGAGCTGCTCCCGACTGCCAGAGAGGGATTTCCCTACATGTTGGACATGGTGACGGAGTTGAAGTAGCTCAGCAAGTCCTCCATGGTGAAGTCCAGGGCAATCCCTGCTGCTGCATAGCAGCGTTGGATGAGATCCTCAAACTCTCGGTACTGCCGGATGAATTCCTGCTCCATGGCCTGCCACACCACCTGGAAAAGCAGAACCCCTGCTCCATGATCTGCCACACCATCTGGAAAAGCAAACCTCAGCTCCTTTCCCTGCAGACACACAGGCTGAATCCCAGTCATCCCAGTGTCACACCCATCCCATTCCAGTTACCGGCAGAAGATTTTTCTCTGGGGACAGGTACTTGTGGAGCGTCCTGTAGAGGGTCTCCAGAGCCCTTTTGACTTCCTTGCCAGGATACTTTTCGATGACCTTCCGCAGTTCCTGCTTGCTGTAGGCCAGCTGGAAACTGACCTCCTCTTCCTTCACCCCCTGAGCCAGGCGGGCTTTGACCCCCTCAAAGAAATGCTGGGAAGGGAAGGAGACATTCCATGGTGAGCCATCCTGAGGTGGATTCCTGCATCAGGGCTGGCACTTGAGCGCTGCCCTCAGTTCCCATGTCTAATTCAGCTGAAATGAAGAATTTAAGAATATTTAATGAAGTGTTGGAGATTTTTATCCTCCAGGAAAGTAGAACTTAGGGGATTTCAGGGTTCTCTCCCCTCTCTGCTCAACAAGCAGCATCCCTAAGGGTTGCAGGCCCATGGAGCAATGGGACTGCTGGAAAATCCCTCCAGTTCCTTGGTGCTCCCCCCCGTTTTCTCCCCACAGAGGGTTTGGAGTCAGAGGTGGGGAAGGGGGATCCCAGAACCTGCAGAGGTGTAAAGCAAGAATTTTCTCAGTACCCCTGACATCTCTGCAAGAGCTGGACAGGCCATTCCACATCTGCTGTAAAACAAGGAAATAATCCCTTCCTTCATCCTCCTGTCTTTTCATGCAGCCCAAGAATCTGTTTCGATATTCCTGCTGCAACTTGGCTGTCGAGAAATACCCTAAATCCCAAGGATTTTGAGTTCCTAAATGTATGGACTGTTTCCAAGGACCAGGAATCGGCTTCTGCATTACTTTCTCTTGGTGAAGAGAAACTGGGAGAGCTGGAGAAGGCCAGGATTTTCAGGTGCTCTCATATCCCACTCACTTTGTTGTGAGCAATAAAACGATCCTTTCCCTTGGAAAAAGGAGGATTTGAAGCCATAGCAGAGCTCAGGTAGCACAAGATACGGAGATGATTTTCCAGCCAAGCCAACAAATGTTTGACAGCAATGACTGGAAACAAATTGGAAGTAACAGGTCCCATAAATAATTCCAGCTGAGCTCCATCTGCGAAACATTTTAGGGAGAGGGAAGGAGTGGAAGAGCTGCAGTTTCAGGAAGGAGGGAATGTCTGTTTGAGTTAGCAGAGCCAGATGCTCTTAGCTCAGTTAACAAAGCAGCCACTTGGGAAGTGTTGGATGGATCAGCCCAGGCAGCTGTGAAAAAAGAACCGGGATCTGCCAGATGCCCGCACGCAACCGGAGCAGGAATGGGAACAAACTGGGAACAAACTGGGAACAAGCTGGGAACAAGCTCCCCACCAATGTTTTGGAATTCTGCCCCCTATGTCCAAATGGTGGTCTTGGTCCACCATTTGGAAATGGGCATGAGGACAAGGCAGCAGGAAAATGAAAAAAACCCACACATGGTTTGGATTGTCAGAAGAGGGAGTGAGAAAGGCTTCCTTGAGGGAAAAGCAGACTCATCACATTGTCTAGATATAAGGAATTTTTTCCAGTGAGAACAAGCTGGGATGATCTATCAAACCTGCCCAGGGATAAGATAGAGTCCCACCACTGGAGCTTTCAGGATGTGGCTGGACAGGGAGCTACAGAATCTCATCCAAGCAACCTCCCCACTGAAGTTTGGACTGGGTGATCCTTTGGGATCCCTTCTAGCCTGTGATGCTGCTGAGGTGGGACTGCACTGCCAAACCCAGCAGTAGTCAGAGTCGGGGCCATTCCACATCTGCTGTAAAACAAGGGAATGATCCTTTCCTTCATCCTCCTGTCTCTTCATACAGCCCAAGAATCTGTTTTGGTATTCCTGCTGCAATTTGGCTGTGGAGAATTACCCTAAATCCTAAGGATTTAGAGTTTCTAAATGTACGAACTGTTTCCAAGAAACAGGAATGGGCTCCTGGACTATTTGCACCCCTTTGCACCTTCCCTCAGTATCCATGGTCAGAGTGGGAGAGCTGGAGGAGGCCATGCCAGGATTTTGGGAATCCCTGAGCAGAATGAACTCCAGGCGTTCTCATATCCTGTGACAACAAAGTAACATAATCCCAGGCTGGATTCAGGGCAGGGAGATTTGAACACCAGTTAATCCAGAGTTTTGGGAAGAGCTCTTGCCCTTGGAAGCCCAGGCCAGGGTCCTGTACTCACCTTGAGCCTCTCCAGGGGCTGGCCCGGGTACGTGGTGATGTATTTCTCCATGTGCTCCTTGGACCTTTGCTTGGCTTCTCTCTTCTTGCCCTCCAGGCAGGGGATGTTCTTTTGGCGCAGGAAGTTGTGGATGTGGTGGAAATTTTCCATCATCACCATTTCCGTGTTCACCTTCAGGTTTGCTGAGGAGAGGCTGTTGACTGGAAAGGAAGGAGAAATCAGGTGTAGAGAGAAGCCCCTGCAGGCTCTCAGGAGGGATGTGCCTTTGGGATCATTTGAACCATCTGACTTCAGAGGGAGTAATTATAACATAAATCCTGATCCCTGTCCATGATTCCCTGTCTGACCTACTTCCCTGCAAACATTCCTGGAGCCTGGCAGGGCTATGTCTGTGGATTTATCAATGGGTCAGCCCAGCCTCACCCGCAGGTGGCAGCTGTCCCTCTACACCACCTCTCGTGATCTGTGGTCAGAGCTGGGAATTCTGCAGCCCCTCGGGCCCTCTCCAGGCAGGAAAACAGGATATTTCCACTGACAGGAAGCTGAGGGCTCCAGCTGGGACAACACAGGGATCTACGGAAAGTTCCCCATCCCATTCTCTCAACCGCTCTCTCCCTATCAACACCCCTTGGTGATTTTGGGGAAGGTTTTTCTGGCTCCCAAGACCTTGTAAGAGGAGTCTGATCTGTGAGGAGCTCTGCCTCCACAGTGGGGCAGGAGATGTTGGAACTGGATCCAAAGCTGACCCCTTGTGGGTATCAGCCCTGTCACCCCCGGGCCCATCTCGCTGTGACTGAGCACCTGGAATTTGCCTGGTGCTCCCAGGACCTTGCTCAGGGAAAGGGGTTTCAGGTGCAGGCAGTGCTCAGGGGACAGGCAGCTGCCATCCAGCCCTGGTGGCCCAGCTGGTCACTCCTGCAGCTGCAGGGGGACATTTCCTGACCAGAACATCCAGCCTTGGCACTCACTGCTGCTGAAGACGCTGCTGGCCAGCCTAAGCTGGGCCTTGTCCAGCTCTCCCCGGTGCTGGGATGTCTGGAACACCTCCTCAGAGAGGGCCACGAACTCCTGAAAGTGGCTGACACAGGGCAGGATCCCCCCTCTCATCCTGCTGGGAGTCTTGGCCTCCTCGATCTCCTTGCACAAGGTCCCCTGAGAATGACACAAAGAGATGGCACCCTCAGATCCTACCTCATTTGGTGGAGCACAGGCCAGGAAACAAGGCAAGGAACTGGGTTTGGGAAAGCTTCTGCCATTTACAATGTCTTCTATAATTGCAAAGAGTGTGATATTCCTTGTTTGAGGCTGACATGGAACTGTGCCATTGGAAGGGGCTGCCCAGGGAGGTTTGGAGTCCCCATCCCTGGAGGTGTCCAAGGAACACATGGATGTGTCACTCAGAGCCATGGGCTGGTGACAAGCTGGGGGTCGGGCACAGCTTGGACTCCGTGATTGTGGAGGTCTTCTCCAGCCTCCGTGGTTTTGGGATTCTGTTTGGGAGGTTCTGGAAGAGGTCAAACATCACTCAGGTCTATTGGGCTCCCTCCCACGATGGACACTCACGATGCATTTGTTGAAGTTGCTCTTGGCCAGGAGCAGCACATTCCCCAGGAGGGCGTGGAGGAAGGATGAGGGGGGAGCTGAGGAAGAGCCCCAGGTCCCAAACACGGAGTCACTCAAGGTCACCAGGACCTGCAGGCAGCCCAATGGGTGAACCTTGTTGCAGACATCCAGAAATGCCCTCAGCTCCGGCTCCAGGCAGCTGAAAATCTCACTCAGCAGTTGGGTTGTGGCTTCTTCCAGCCTTGAAAACCAAACCAAATCATGGAAAAGGTCAGGAATTAACTGGGAGGGGACACTTCAGCCTATGTTCCGTCAGAGCACCCAGAGTATCCCATCCCCCACGTACTGGCTCTGGGTCTTGGTGTGAGGAGGGTCTTCTGGAGGTGCCATGGGCTCTCCTCCCTTAGTGGCAGATCCCTGAAAAAATGTTAGAGTGGAAATTATCAAAGGATCCCAGAATGGTTTGGGATGGACCCCAAACCCCCAGCCGTGGGCAGGGACACCTTCCACTATCCCAGGCTGCTCCAAACCCCAGTGTCCAGCCTGGCCTTGGGCACTCCCAGGGATCCAGGGGCAGCCACAGCTGCTCTGGGAATTCTATCCCAGCACCTCCCAACCCTCACAGGGAGGAATTCCTTCCCAATATCCCACCTAAACCCACCAAATGATGATTTGTCTACTCTCCCTCAGCCAGGAAAATGAGCTCTGGATTTATTTCTGCTGCCTCTTGTTGAATGCTTGGAGATCCCTGATTTTCCTGGAGCTGTGAATTAAATTCCATTTAATTTTCCTCTGAAGCTTCCCCACTGCTGGTTCCTGGAGGATGAGCGCCCACGAGAGCCCAGGTACCCCATGGATGTGCCAGGCTGGGTAATGGGCCTGGCGGGGACATGATGCTCACCCTCACCTCCAGCGCCTTCAGATCCACAGAGTTGCAGCTGAGCCAGAAGAATTCCTGCAGGAATTGCTGCTCTGAGGTGCAAAGGGGCTGCAGCTCGCTCAGCACCTGCTCCAAGACCTGCTGAGAAACCACCTTTGGTCTGGAAACCCTCTGGGATTCACTCAGGACACCGGAGCAGGTCCGTGTCCACCTGAGGGGACATGGGACAGCACAGGGAGCACCTCAGGCTCTGCTCCAGGGAGGGACCATGGAGTGGGTGGGACATGGAACACCTGAGGAACCCTCAGCTCCTTACCCTGCGGATGCTCCCCCTGGCCAAGGTGTCCTCCTGGCTCTCTCTGCCCCTGGGGAGCCTCCACCAGAGCTGCCTGGTCCCCACTGGCTTCTCCCAAGTTTCCTGCAGACCTGTATGGGGTGTGGAATGTCAGAAATCTCATCCCTCTGGGATTCTCCAGCTCCTGGAGTCCTGGATATTTAATGTCTTAAATGTCTCTTTTTATGTCTGACCTTATGCATGAATTGATCTTTTCCTGTTGCATTCAGATAAATGGAGACTTCAGAGGAAATTCCCATTTTTTTTTTCTCTGCTGTCTCACCTGTTTCTTCCTCTTTTTCATTATTTTTGTTTCATTAAACTGCCTTTTGATTTCACTGATTGTGGTGTTCATCCCTTTGCTGCCTTGTGCTTTCTCCTGATAGCTGGGTTGTGGAAAATCCCAGGGGATAAGAGAAGAGATCAGCACAAAAACCTGCAGAAGTCTCAGGAAAATTGTTTGGTGCTTAATTTTGATTGTAAATTGCCATAAAAAATATCCAGGGCAGGTGGGAATGGCTTTTTCTCAAAAAATGCCCTTTTAAAATTAAAACCTTTCACCTGGAAATAAATATATTTCTCCAACATTGCCAGTTTTAGGACTGAGGGATTGGCTTGAGTGGAAAAGTTGAAAAAATCCTTTGAAAGATGTGTTTCAAAAACATTTTTCTACTCCCACTGAAAGGAATCAGTGGGGAAACGTCCAGATTATTTCCCAATTATTTCTAAAAATGGGAACGATTCCCCTATTCCAAAGGTCCTGGGGGAGTCAGGTCACCTCTCCATCAATCACAGTATCTCAAATATCTTTATTTGAGGCAGTCCCTGAAGGGTTTTCCCTTTGGGAAGGATTTGTGAGCTCCACGCTGAGAGGGATGAGGGATGAGGGATGAGGGATGAGCCAGCCCTGCTCACAACCTCTGCCTTGCTAAAACCAGGACTAAATTAAGGAGCTGCTTCCTAGTGTTTTTCTCGCCATTATATTATAATTTCACCAGCTGGGAAGTGGCAAAAACAGGAAAAAAAAATCTTTCAACAGCAAATGGGAAAGAATTTAACAAGCCTGTGGAAAACGGAATGACAAAATGAGAAAGCACTTAATTACTGGCCCCTAATAAATTGTAAACAGCTCAAGGTTGCCTTCTAAACTCTCCCACCACATAAGACAAGAAATCAGCAGGTGGTGCCATAAATAAAATCCTTTATGAGGGCAGGGAATCAACCCAAAAAATTTACTGGCATAATCAGGAGAAAGTAAGTGGCCTGGAGACCTGGACTGGGATATTTTCCAGCAAGGATGAGGGGTGTTTGACAGCAGGGATGAGGGATGTTTTTGGGCAGGTTTCCTCACAGCCCAGGCTCCATCCATGAGCAGGAAAGACCTTGGATGAGGTTCCTGCAGAAGTTCAGGGCAGCCAGCTCGGCAGGAATGTTCCAGCAGGAGGCTCCGGGAGCGGGGACAGCCCTTGGTGCAGCCTCCTGCAGCAGGACACGTGTGCAGCCCCTGGAGAGCTGCACTGGGAATTTTGGCCTGTCCTGGAGCTGGGAAGGGGTCACCTTCCCCTGCAGAGGGGGGGGGATGCTGTCCCCCTGCTCTGCCCCCAGCGCTGCAGAGATGGCACAGAGAGCTCGGCTCTGACACTGCCAGCCCTGGGGAAGGTGCCACAATCTCTGTGGGCACAACTTGCTAAAAATTCCCCCTTTTCTCACAAACTGTGAGGTTGTTCCAATGTTCTGCTCACAACAACGATGAGCTGAACAACCCCAGCCCAGCCTGGGGCTTCCTGCCTGTCCCAGACCTGTCCTCACCCTCTGGAGTGGAGCAGGGACATCCCAGGACAACAAAATTCACCCTGTCCTGCCCGTGGAGCATCCCCAAGGCTGGGCAGACACTTTGGGATGATTTCTACGGGAGCAGGAACACCTGGTAGCCTTCCAAGGCTTTTCTCCTGCGGTTTAATCCCTCCTGGTTTATACTGGTTTATAGACTGGTGTAGCATTTAAAGATTGATAAAATACTGGAAGGAAATCCCAGTTTAACATTTATGGAAGGGGAATGGGCAGACTGGCTGCCACATGAGCCCTGCACCACCTTTTGTTTAATTTAACAACTTTATTTCCATAAATGGTCCAGTGGTGCCCATTTAGGTGCCATTAGGACTATTCAGGTGAAATTTTCCTCCTTTTTTTCCCTGGACTGCTGTGCAGGTATTTGTGTCAGCACTCCCCATCCTGCTTTGATCCCAGGGTTTTGAGGTGCCCTGTTTTCCCAGCAGCTGAGTGACTTTCCCAGGGGGAACAACACTGGGCAGGAGGAGCTGAAGGGCGTGGTGGGGATGGTTTGGGTGTGAGGAACTCCAAAAGTGGGAGCCACCAACCCCATTCCCTTCCTTCACCTCCACCCCCTGGCTTGGGATCTGGACACCGGTGATGAAGGAAGTGCAGAGTTGGAAGTGCTGACTCTGATGGACAAAACACACCAGCCTGACCTTCAAACTGGGCCAAACTGCCCTGGAAATTTCCATTACAGTCCTTTGTTTTGCTGAGGGAAAATGTGACTTGTGGGCCATAAAAAAATTCCAGAGGAGACAGATCAGCTTCCCTTTTTATCTTCAGAAACACCTGACTGGAATATTTTGAGTCAAACCCAGCGATTTTGGTGGAAATGAGCACCTTGGGACAACACGGCCTTGCAGTCAGCTCACTGTGAAATCATTCCATAAATATTGCTGTGAATTCCCTCTGTCTTCTGGGATAGGTTTCCCCCTGCAGGGGAAAGTGTCTGAGGAATCTTGCATGAAATATGGACCAGGCTTTATAGAATCATAACATCACAGAATGCTCTGGGTTGGGGGTGACCAAAAAATCACTTCATCCCACCCCTGCCGTGGACAGGGACACCTTCCACTCACTATCCCAGGTTGCTCCAAGCCCTGTCTGACTTGGTCTGGAGCACTTCCATGGATGGGGGAATTACAGGGTCTTCCTGGAGCCGTCTCCAGGCTGAACAACCCCAGATCCCTCAGCATGTCCTTACGGGAGAGGAGCTCCAGCCCTTGGAGTAGGTGAAGGCAAGGGAAGAGAAAACTTGGTGAGTTTTTTTCAGGAGATAATGGTGGAGAGGGAACTCTGAGAATCTTTGAGAGCCAGGGAGAAGGGAGCTGATAACAGGTTTTGTTTTCCAGGCTTTTCTACATCCCACTCTCTCTCCTGTGGCTCCTTGGAACACGATCCCAGCCACCACTGTGTCATTCCTAAGCCTTGGACAGGGAAGGGAACAAAAGCTCCAGCTCTGAGAAGCATCAGAGCAAAACTGGGGAATTCGTGGAGCCGAGGCTCTCACAAACACTGCCTGGCATGCAGAGTTGGCTTTTCCCATCCTGCCAACTGCAGCCCAAGGAAATAAAGTCCTGGAGCAAGCCTGGGAAAGCCACCTGTGCTGGAGGTGACTGTCACCATCCCTGGGTGCCAACAAACCCTGCCTAGCAACACAGAGGGCAGATTTTGAACCACTCACTTCCTTTTCTGCTTCCTGACAGGGAGATCTTGGCCTGTTCAAAAAGGGCTCTGATTTCTCGCTTGTAGAGTCTGCCAAGGTCCTGGGAATAAACCTGGAATGGGGAGAAAAGGCCAGGTAAGAGCAAAACATCCAAATTTGATAATTTCAGAACTTTTACTTCAACACAACCCTGGCATCCCCCAGCTTTCTGTCAGGCACAGAGCTCCAGGTTGGCCAGACATTCCCAGAAGGACCAAACTCTGGAAGCTCAGGCGTCTCACGGCTTTGGTGAGAGCCAGGCCCCATCAGGAATTCCCCAGGTGGACCTGCCTGTTCCCAGGGGATGGTCTGCAGCATTTGTTGAGAGTTTCAGCCCTACCTTGGGGAGGTCCCAGAACAGAGCAGGGTTGGTGTTCCTCAGCCAGGCCATGAGGGGGGTGTAGGGCAGCAGCTCCTCGTGGTGGGGTCTGTGGCTTGGGGCAGCCACAGTGCCAATGGGGAGACCAAAAGCAGGGGCCTGGGAATTGCCCTAAAGGGAGAGAAATGACAGAAAAAATTCACATAAAACAGCCTTGAGAATCTGCTGGGACACTGCACCCACAGACTTGTGCAGGTGGGATTGGAGTGGGGCAGGTTCAGAGCAGATCCAGATGGAAAAGTTTGCTCAGGGAGGTGCCCAGCCAAGGTTTGTAAATCTCCAAGGATGGAAATCCCACAGCTCCTTCTCAGTTCCCTTCTCAGAACCACTGCTCGGAACCAAACACTAAGGATTTAAGGAAGTAAGGATTTGGGAATTGCTCCTTTCCATGGAAGGAAATCTCTGGGATTGCTGCCCCCAGGGATCTTGTCCATCAAATCTGTTAAACTGCCAGATCAGTACTTGAAGGTGTCAATCAAAGGATCACAGGATTGGGGTTTATCCTGGGATTTTAGCTTACAAACAGATCAACAACCTACAAAATAAAATAAGAAAACCTAAATGAAATATCTCCAGACCTAAGGACTTAAGGAATGTCACCAGAGGGATTTTGGGAGCATGGGTTTCCTCCTATATCCCTGGAAAATTAACGTGAGGACTGAGGGACAATGACAAGGGGAAGGCATGTGGGAAGATCTCTTTGGTGAGACAATTTGGGAAAATCCTGTCACGGTGCCATCTCCTGCACCACTGGCCCGACTTCCCCAGAACATTCCAATTTCCCAGGATTTCAGGCTGCCATGAACAGTGGAGCTCACCTGCAGCTTGAAGATGTTGGTGATGTGGTTGATGAAGTAGCTCTCAAAGTTCTGCTTGAGGGTTTCAAACAGGATCAGCTGCTCAGCCACTGCCTGCAGCTTCCGGTAACCTTGAGGGAGAAAAAGGATATTTTGGGATTTGAGGGGATGTGGGAGAGTTGCAGACCCACATCCCTCAGAAAACTGGGAACTCAGACAGAAGTCCTGAGATAAATCCTCCCAAAAGCTGATGAAGGGGCAAAAGCTTTCCTGTGGTACCAAGGAAATACAGACAAGGAGTGGAAAATAAAAATAAAAATAATCCATGAGTCCGACCTCAGCCAAGGAGCACGCCCAGTCTCACCACAAGGAAAACTTGGGATTTCCTGCCAGGATCAAGTCCCTGCACACTTCCAAGGATCCAGAAACTCCCACATCCTGCCACAACGAACTGCTGTTTTTCCACACTGGAGCACAGACAACACCGACCACAATTTCCTGCCACAACTTCCCCAGCTCCTTTCCGAGCTCCAAGAGGTGCCCACCCCTGGCAGGGTGATCCCACGGGAGAGATCTCTGCTCATACTCACTGGGGTGGATGGGAAGGTTCATGCAGGAGGACAGAGCCTGTGCTGCAGCCGTGCAGGCTGCAATGGCTGCGGGGCTGGACAGATCCACCCGGCTCAGGGCGGCGCGGTGCTCCCTGCTCAGCTGCAGCTGGCTCTGCAACAAAGCCAGAGAGGGCAGCTGCAAACACAGCCAGCCCTTCATCCCTTCCATCCCTTCCCATCCCTTCTCATCCCACTGGGAATGCTGCTGGCTGGAACAGCCGAGTGCTGCCCTCAGCAGCAGCTGCTGTGTCTGTCAGGAAATCCATGGAAGTCCCCATGAAGAGCAAAGTTCTGCACAGGAGCAGCTGCAGTGGTGGCTGAGGAAGGCCTGCTGTTGCAAGCTCTCCCTCTAATTAATTAATTAGTTCATTAATTGCTGGTTTTGTATTCCCAGGTCATGATTATTGGCCATTAAATCACTATCCATCTTTGTCATTCCTAATCCTGGCCTGGAAAAGGACTTTCAGAGACCCCTCTGGGCCATGATGAGGGTCCTGCACATCCCAGCTCTTCTCTGTCCATCCTTAACTTATCAACACCATCCCCTATTTCCCAGCCAGAGGAGCTCCATAGCCCTTGCAGACAATCAGAGCTTTCAGTGTTTAAAATTCCCTGGAAGTTTTTCCCAACAGATTCACCAGCTGAAGATTAATGTCCTTGCAAACCCACGCACTGTAAGGAATAGGATCTCATCCATCAGCCTCGTCCTGTTGGAAGCGAGGCGGTGCAGCAGGGAGTTCTCCCAGTGGATGTGATCCATCTGCTGCCTCACAGTCCCCAGCAGTTCATCACAGGCCTGCAGGGTCTCCTCCACCCTGGTCACCTCGGCCAGGGCCTCATCAAGGGAGCTCATCAGCTGGGCCACCTGCTGCTCTGAGGAGATGATGGCCCGGAGGTTGGCCTGTGGGAAGCAGGAGCAGAGGGATTCTGAGTTTGACAGGGGATGTGTCACCATCCTGGGGTCAAATGTCCTGTCCCTCACCCTCCTGAGGCACAGCAGAGACCGTATTGCTGTAATGTGCAAGATGTTGGTGGAAGTGCCACTGTCCTACCTTGGGCAAATGCCACCCGCATGTCCCCAGGGCACACAAAACCCTGCCCTGGGCAAGGTGTCCCCTCAGAGCACTTCCCACTGCCCCAGCAAGCAAATTCCTGGGGAGTGTCCAGGGAAATCTGGCCATGAGCAGAAAAGTCTCCATCAGCCCGGAGAGGCCACCAAGCCCTGCTGGTTCTGTGTCCTGGGAATGTGTGCAGGAAGTGCCCAACCCTCACCTCCACATGGTGGAGTCCCCTGAGGACCTGAGCGTCCATCCCACAAAATTTCAGAGAAACCCAGTCTGGTTTGGGTTGGGAAGGGCTTTAGAGCTCAACCCATCCCACCCCTGCTATGGGCAGGGACACCTTCCACTGTCCCAGACTGCTCCAAGCCCCAGTGTCCACCCTGGCCTTGGACACTGCCAGGGATCCAGGGGCAGCCACAGCTGCTCTGGGCACCCTGTGCCAGGGCCTGCCCACCCTCACAGGGAACAATTCCTGATTCCCAAGATCCCATCCATCCCTGCCCTCTGGCAGTGGGAGCCATTCCCTGTGTCCTGTCCCTCCATCCCTTGTCCAAAGTCCCTCTCCAGCTCTTCTGGAGCCCCTTCAGGCCCTGAAATGGGACACCCCCAGCTCTCCCAGCCTCTCTAACCATGGACACTCATCTCCAAAAGCACCAGTGATGCTCCAAATTCTGCTTCCCTGCCACACCCAGGGACCCCATCCCATTCCACCAGCTCTGCCCAGAGCTTCCCATTTATTAATTGTTCTTTAATTAGACCCAGAAGCCTCCCCCACAGCTGTCCCTGCCACTCCTTCAGGCTGTCACCACAGGGAGCATCCCCGGTGACACTAATGGGACAGTGCTGCAGGAAGGGGCTCTCCAGAGGCTCCAGGAACAGGAATATAATCCAGCTACAGCACAGAGCTGCTGGGAGCTGCCTGCAGTTCCACATGTGTTGGGATCCTGGAATTCTGGAGGAATATCAATGTCCAAATCAGAGCCTTTGGCCTCCCGGTGTCCTGGACGTGCTGTCCTTCCCTTTGGAGAAATCAACTTTTCCTTGCTGCCAGTGCAGGGATTTCTGTGATTCCCAGAACAGCTAGGTTAGAGGAGGGTGATTAATATGGGAGAGAAAGCCAAGGTGTTATCACTGGGATGTGGGGAAAACATTTAAATGGATGCATGTGCTGGTCTAACTTGCTGGGATTAATAACATTTAATATTGGAGATTAAGGCTCAGAAATGGAAATGCTCATTAATTAATTTGTATTAGAGGGAAGTCAATTTTTTTCATTAGAGGGCATTAAAATAATGTATTCAACTGTGCCTTTCATCTCAAAAAACTTAATAAAGATGTATGTGTTGATCTCCCAGGGTGTTTTACAGATGGGAACAGTCACAAAGTGCCTGAATTCCTTGCCAGGAGCTGGCAGGAACAAACCTCAGGAGTCTGGGCTTCCAGATGAACTTCCAAGTGTAATAAATCATATATGGGAATACAGCAAACTCTGTAGGTAAAGAAGGTTGGATTTAGGGTTTGTGGTTTCTTGTATGGTTTAGGATATTTCATTTGGCTTATATTTTTCCCTTTTTTCCGTGGTTACCAACCATAAAATCCCAGATATTTTAGCAGAAGATAAATGCTCGAAGCAGCTTTCCTAGGTTTTTTGTTCCAGCACTTAAAGGAGAAATTTCCTCTGCAGAAATGCAATAAATCACAGCAACCCAAATGGAGGCAGTAAAGCTCAGGAGTCAAAAGTCATGGAATGGTTGGGGTAGGAAAGGACCTTAAAGCCCATCCAGTTCCATCCACTCAGGGATACTGAAGGATCCTCTTCCAGGGGACCCTTGAGCTCCTGGGTCTCATTTCCTCCCTTTCACTTCCAAATCTATGGAAAACCACAGAATCCTGGAACGGTTTGGGATGGAAGGGACCTTAAAGTCCATTTTGTTCCAATGCCTTCCACAATCCCAGGTTGCTCCAAGCCCCAGTGTCCAACCTGGCCTTGGACACTGCCAGGCATCCAGGGGCAGCCACAGCTGCTCTGGGTACCCTGTGCCAGGGCCTGCCCACCCTCACAGGGAATTCTGGAAATATCCTGTGTCTTTTCCACTGGCCCTTCCTACTGTTTTATATTTTCCTTTTCAATCTCCCTCCAGCTCTGTTTCATTTTTCTCCCCTTTTCACTCTTCCTGGATCCTGCTTTCCCTTTTGTAGGGACCCCTTTTGTCCCTTCCCCTTCCCCAGCCAGCCCCAGAGCACCCCACCCCCCACAATCAGACCCTTCCCTTCCCTTCCCTTCCCTTCCCTTCCCTTCCCTTCCCTTCCCTTCCCTGAAACTTCCCTGAAACTTCCCTGAAACTTCCCTGAAACTTCCCTGAAACTTCCCTGAAACTTCCCTGCCACTTCCCTGAAACTTCCCTGAAACTTCCCTTCCCTGAAACTTCCCTTCCCTTCCCTCCCAGAATTTCTCCCAGAGCAAAGGGAAGCGCTGCTGATGCCCAGAGACTCAACTCCTCCTTCCGGGCACCTCCATGGCTCCATACCTCCTCCAGCCCCTGCAGCTCCCGGCCCAGGTGCTCTGCGAAGGCCACGGAGAGGTTCAGCAGGGGCTTGTGCTCCTCCATCAGCTCCAGCATGGCTGTGGCTTCCTCCGGGGTCACCTCCTGGAACGCGCTCAGCCCCTCCTGCAGCTCGGCCTCCACCTGCTCCTGCCCGTCCTCCCGGGGCCGCCACATCCCTGTGGGGTGTGCGGATGGCCAGAGCCTTTGGTGAGGTCATTTCGGCAGCCCTGCTCAAATTAGGGCCTGCTGATGCCGAGGGGTGACTCCAACAGGTGGAATGAGATCATGGAATGGGGCAAAGAAAGATGGGTGTGGGATAAAGGGTCAGCTTTGCAAGAGGGACAAAACAGACACTGGTTGGGTTGGGTCGGGATTTTCCTTGCTCATATCTCCAGGATTGTGTGCTGAGCCATCCTCATGCGTCACACAAAGCTGGGACAAATTCCAGAGGTGAAGAAACTCCTTGATTTAAATTAGAAACTCCTCTGATTTAAATTAGACACAAGGAAAGAAGGGCTTGATAATGAGAGTGGGGATGCCTTGTCACCCATTTCCGCAGAAACTGTGGCTGCTCCTGAATCCCTGGAAGTATCCGAGGCCAGGTTGGGCAGGGCTTGGAGAAGCCTGGGACGGTGGAAGGTGTCCCTGTCCATGGTCCTTAAGGTCTCTTCCAACCCAAACCCCTGTTTTTCTATGAAATGGACTGAAAGTCATCTGTTGTAGAGTTAAATATACATACAAATAGTACATATATAAAATACATTTTATAGTCACAAATGTATTTATTTCTTGATGAGGGGATGTCACCAGGCTCCTGCCCTGATGTTACCAACCCTCATCTCCCCAAACCAGAGACTCCTGGAAATGAGATAAATTATTTTTATTCCCAGCCTGGCCCCACATATCCATGGGTAGTGGATAAATCGATGGCTGTGCCACCAGACACCCAAACCCAGCTCCTGCTGCTCTCCTCTCCAGACACCACCTCACCCTGTCCCACCACTCTCATTTACTGCCTGAATTTATTCACCTTTCACCAATGGGGACACTGCAAAAAGCTCAGAGGGCTCTGAATGTGACAAGGCCATTAATTAGACCCATTCATTCATTCATTACCTTCCACTGCACCCGAGGGGATGTTCAGCTTCCACGAGCACCTGAGGAAGGTTTTCTTCTCCTCCAAGCTGCTGGAGGTCCACTTGTAAAATGTCTCCGAGTGAAGCTCACAGTCCAGGCTGGCCTAGATATCCACAGGTAATTAACACATCAATTAACAAGGTTCAACCAGTCCTGCTCCAGCACTGCTCATTTAATTCCACATTATAAAACCCCTTCACCTTTTCCTGCAATTTTGGGGGATGAATGACGAGTTTTGACAGTGGCCAGTGGCAGATGCTTGGGATCAAAAGCAAGTGCAGAGTTCTGGCACCTTCAGGATTTCCTGGCAGCTTCCAGAATCCCATGATCCAGCAGCTCCCCGAGGTGGAGGCTGGATGCACAGCCCTGTGTTTAACAGCCCTTGAAGGAGCTGCTGTCCCTGCTCTCCTCTAATGGTTTTTGGGATTATTCAGAGCGTTGGCACTTCCAGCATCCTGTGGGAATGAGCTGGAAATGCTGAGCAGGAAAGGGTGAGCAACTGGAGGTAAGAATTTGGGATAAATCCAGCACCCATCCCACCCCCACTGCAGATATTCCCTCTGAAATCACCATCCCGCTGAGATCTCAAAGCTCTCTTCACTCCAGACTAGGAGTACCCAGAGAAACCCCAGAAAGGCTTCCACAAGTTCAGCCCCGAAATCCCTCTGGGGGCAGCGTGGGTGGGATCTCTGGATAACGCAGCACACCGTGTCCTGGCAGGGGAAGGAAAATGGACACGGAGCAAGCACCCTTGGCATTTCCCATGTTGTTTCCATCCATACAAATGTTTCCATCTCCCTATTACCAAGGAATGTTGTCTCCTGGAGGGCATTTCCGGACACAGGAGGTGCAGCTTTGCCACTAAGCTTTGTGTAAGTGCAAAGAAAAATGGAGGCTGCTGAACTTGGAATATCCCACAGCTGGAAATTCCTTCCTGCACCAACGCAGCTCTGCAGCACAGCCTGACCCTTCTGGAGAATTTCTAATTATGGGTACTAATCACCATCAGAGTGGTGGGGAGCTGATTGGGGTCACCACAGTCCTCAAACATGTTCACTCCTGGCCAGGTTGTTCCAAAATACCTTGAAGTGACACTTCCACACGGGTGCCAGCCCCTGGGATGGCACAGCATTTCATGAGGAGTTATTAAAGCAGGGAGACGTTAATTAATCGCCTCATGAATATTCATGATGTTTTGGTCGAGGCAGCTGGAGTTTTAGAAGGGCTGGATTTGCTGTGTCAGAATTTGCTGGTGCCAGGGAAACCCTGGTTTGAATTCCAGCTGCTGAGGGGGTCCCATTTGAGGGATGAAAGGAATAATTCTGGCTGGCTGCATGCAAGGAGCCAGGAAGGGGCAAGGAAGAGGCTCCAGGCGTGGTGAGGGGAAGAGACAATCAGAGAATCAAGGAATGGTTTGGTATTAAAGGGATCTTAAAGCCCGTTTTGTTCCAACACTTTTCACTATCCCAGGCTGCTCCAAGTCCCATCCAGCCTGGTCTTGGGCACTTCCAGGGATCCAGAGGCAGCCACAGCTGCTCTGGGCACCCTGTGCCAGGGCCTGCCCACCCTCACAGGGAACAACTCCCTCCCAACATCCCATCTAAACCTGCCTCCTGCATTCCTGTGTCCTGGCACCAGCAGAGGAGGATGTGGAGAGGTCATCCTGCTTATCCTGCCAGCAGGAAGGTGAAAGGAGAGGAGGCTGCAATCTAAAAATACATCTGGGAAGGCAAAGAGCTGTCTGAGCTAAAGGACATCAGAGCACAATGGGAATGATGGGGGCAAGAATGCAGGCTGGGAATTACAGGAAGGAGAAATAGGTTCTCTCTTTGCCTCCCAGCAGGAGGTGGGCAAAAATACACAAATATTTAAGATCAGTATGATCAGTTTATCCCATGGGATGTCAAATGAGGGGGAAAAGACTGAAAGTCCTGGAGGTATCTCCTACTCTGAATTCCCGAAGAGCCGAAGGAGTTGCAGGAGCCAGGCTCACCTGCTAAAGGAATTCTCAGGTGTGGTGGGAGCTCCTGATCTCCTTGTGTGTGGGAAATGTGAGATAATGAAGGATTGGAGCAGATCTGGTTTCAGCATTGGGATTTTTCCTGCCAGCCATGCTGTACTTCATTTGTTCTGGATGTAAAACTGGGAAGCTGCTCTTTTTCCCATTTATTTTCACATTTGTGAAAGCCCAGGCATGTTGCCAAAGCCTCTGGAACATTCCCATTAATAAAAACCCTCATTATCCCAACTTTAACGATGCTCTGCCAACCCCAGCAGCAGAAAGGGAGAACCTGATCCAAACTGCATTTCCCCAAAACCTTCATATCACCCTAAAGGCACAAATTCCTGCTGACTCTAGCCCTCCATAATCCCTCTTTTAGTAAATCCAATCTTTAAATCCCTTATGGAGATCTGTCAAGGAGCTTTGTCCCCGTGGCCAGATGGGCCTGGCTGCGGCTGGACAGGAGCAGAGCTCTGCAGTCTCCCTGGGCTTCTGCAAACAGCTCCAGAGCTCCTGGGCCTTCCATGGAAGCTGTGTCCAAGCATCACCAGGGAAAGATGGAATAGGCTTGGAAAAGAACTCCAAAATCAAAGTCCAGCCTTTGAGTGAGCAGCACTGTGATCACTAAGTCACACTCAGGTATTTGGCCAGGTCAGGTGTTAGCCCAGCCTGACTTTCCTAAATTAGAGATGGATGATCCAGGAGGGAAGGAAACCCCTCAGCACCCCCTCAACATCTTGGACACAGGGGGCATCTCCCTGCAAAACACAACCAGGATGGAGAGATAATCCATACAAGCTCTGGCTGCCCCATCCCTGGAAGTGTTGGAGCACCCTGGGCTCTGGAAGGTTCCCTGCCCATGGCAGAGGGGGAATGAGATGGGTTTTAAGGTTCCTTCCATCCCAAACCACTCTGGAATTCTGTCACTGCCAGGTCTCAGGAAGCTGGGTTGGAAGACACCCTAAAGCTCCTCTCCTTCCCACCCCCTACCATGGGAGATGTTATTGGGATGTTTCTCCATTCTCAGCAGACCCAGAAATATCAGGATTCCCAGCAATCCAATGCCTGTAGGTCCTGGATAAACACTTGGAGACCATCAGCCATCCTTTTACAGCCTCTGAGCTGCATAGGGAGGGGAAAAACCAAGTGGCTACAACTGAAACATTGAGTTTTGCAAATATTTGAGTGAGAACCAGGGGTAAATAAAAATAGAGACTGCAGGAAAAATAATAATAATAATAATAATAACAATAACAACAACAACAACAACAACTTGCACTGGGAATGTTTGGGAGGAGGAATTTGTTGTTGAATTTGTGGCTCTGCAGTGAACTGAAAGCAATGAACCCCTCAACAACTCCCTCCCACTTACTCCCTCAGCTCAGCCACACATTTAACGAGATTGGAATCACATCCCCAATTATTAAAAATTCCTACCATGCCTGTGACCCCCCCCAAAATAAAACGTAATTTACTGCTAAAATTATTCTGTCAGCACCAAATCCCTTTCTGCGTTACCCTGATTCCTCCATTCCTGTCAAGTTTTCAGCCTCTCCAATGGCATTTCCCTCCCCACACCCATTTCCCAACACTAATTCATTTAGAGCAGCACTTGAACTCCAGGAAAATGATGGAAAGGCAGAGTAATAGAGGGCTCCGTGCTGCTGGATGAGTTAATTCGGGAAGCTCGACACTTCCCGCAGCTGGAATTGAAAAGCTGTCAGCAGCAGAGCAGGATCACAGCCCCACCACCCCCCCTCCATCATCCAGAGACAACCTGAGAGACTTAAAGATGTCAGGGAAAGCTCCTGAGCTTCCCACATCACCCTTCCAGCTGCTGGGAAAAAGGGAAAGCACGCTGGGAAAATGAAGAGCGGGCAAAGATTTACCAGAGGAGCAGAAATGGAGGGGATCAGTCTCAGGGAGCCTCAGAACAGGAAATGATTTGTGGGTGAAATGAAAGCTCTGAGAGGAGAACAGGAAGCCTGAAGGACCTGAGCAAGGCCCTGAGCATGAGGCCAGGGCAGGAAATCCCCAGATGCAGGAGGAGCATCAGAGCTGCAGAGGGAGAAAAGCAAAACGAAGTGAAACCCCATTTCCTCTTTGTTTGGTTAAAAGACAAAATGGGGGTTAAATCCCCTTCATTTCCTCTTTGTTTGGTTAAAGAGTCAAAATCAAGGTTAAATCCCCCTTCATTTCCTCTTTGTTCAGTTAAAGAGGCAAAATTGGGGTTAAATCCCCTTCATTTCCTCCTTGTTTTGTTAGAAACAGTCAAAATCAGGGTTAATTCACCTCCATTTCCTATTCCTCTGTTAAAAAGAGTGAAATAGGGATTAAACCACCTCAATTTACTATTTCTTGCTTAGAAAGAGTAACAATCAGGGTTAAATCACCCCCATTTCCTATTTCTTGGTTTAAAAGTGTCAGTCTTTTCAGAGAGAAATGTTTCCTCCATCTGAGCTCACCTGTCACCCAATAAGCACAGAATTGCAGCTCCAGGGGGGATTTGGTTGGGATTTTCCTTTCTATTTTTCTTTATCCCCCTTTTAAAATTCACTTCCCAGTGCCAAAGGCAGGAAAATCCCAGACGGGCCAACCCTCCCAGCCCTGGCAATGCCTCCTCCCGTGGGTTCTCGTGTGGATGTTCATCATTAAGAGTTTGGTGCAGCACAGGCTCCACTGATTTTGATCATCCCAAAAAATCAGGGAAAAGGGAAAACTGAATGGGACATTGTGGAGTTTTTGGGGGTATTTTGCTAGGGTCAGGATTAAATGCATGAGACGGTATTTTTTGTTTGGACTCAGATGTTTATTAGTTCTTATCTATATTGCAGTCTCACAAACCCTGAGTTCTACAGCACTTCATTCTAACAAACTCAAAATGGAGCCCCATCTCTCTCTCTGCAAGGTCTTTTAAAGATAAACTGTCCAATTAAGAAATGACACCTAAAATATTTTTACTTTTAACCCAATAACCAATCACCCGTGGCCTGCAATGTGGAGTTTTTTATCCAGTTACACAAAACCACCCAAATCCATGGAGAAGAAGGTGGAGAAGAAGGACCAGCCACCACCCTAAAACCTCCATCTTGCTTTATATATACTGCTATATTCTAAAACATTAAACTCTAGGTTTTCCACCCTGTGATATCACACAGTTCTATTCAAACTGCACACCCACAATCCCAGTTCTGTCATTCCATTTTGGAAGCCTTCTCCACGGCCTCAGGTCAATGCAGTGTTCTCTTGGGGCTCAGTGCCTGTCAGCACAGAAAGTCCAAAATTCTCAGCAGCCAGGGCTCCAACAGGACATCAGGAGCCAGTTGCCCTGGTGGGGACCCGGTGGCACAGCCAGGCCTGGCACATCCCTCAATGTCCCTGCTGTCCCCAGCAGGACGCTGCCATTCAAACGCAAACAGGGTGATTAATTAAACATAAAGCCTCGCTTTTTTTCCCGAGTTTTCACCTCCGCTGCTCTCCGCTCACATTTTTCTGGCCTGCTGGGTTTCTTCATGCCCCAGATAACTCCGGGAGCTTCATCTCTGCCGCTCCTCGCAGCCGCCTGCTCCTCGTTCATTTTTCATGAAGACTTCTCTTGCTCTGCTCGCGTGCACTGAGCCTCGCTGAATTCAAGGGGGGCTCTTTGTCTTCAGCTCTCGATTTGCTTTCTTGCACACGGAAACAAACCCAGGCCCTGTGCTGGAGCTGCATCCCAGGAAAGTTGATTTCTCCCCTCTTCCCTGCTGGCAATGAGTGGAGTTTAGGATTGAAGGTGTTCCCACTTCATTTTTCTGGGGAGAAATTGGTAAAACCCGTGGGAAGATGGAGAAATGGCCTTTTCCAGGCTCTTCTGGGTGAAACCACCTTGCAGACAGCTCTGAAAATCTGGGAGGATGGAAACAGATTAAATAGATGATACTTAAGGTCCATTCCCAAAGCCATGATATAAGATCCAAGAGCTCAAACTGGGGCAGTGCAAAGGCTCCCATTAACTTCACCTGACATTCCCAGATTCACCAGCCCGCTAGCTTTCTTGCCCATCCCTCCAGATCCTGGATGAGGAGCAGGACTGTGGAGAAGCCACTGGTGGGGGATTCCTTGCAGGCTGTGGAGCAAAGCCTGGAGCCAGTTGGAAATGGGAAATCAGGTCAGGAAGCAGCTCCCTGCCAGGAGATGGATGAGGCATGACCCGGCCTTGCTCCTATCCCATCCCTTCTCCCAGGGAGGACGCCTGGAGGCAGCAGCAGCTGACTGGGATCCGGATGTGCAGACCCTGAAAAGCAAATTTCTGCCCTCTTGTCTTTGCCACACAGGAATTACACCCGGGATTATAAAAACCTCACCAATCAACTTTTTTTTTTCTGGGTTCTGAACTGCTTTGTGTTAGGAAAGGATAGAGCATCAGAATCAAGATTTATGGAAGATAGAAAATATTTTAGGAGAAGCTGTTTGTTCTGTTCCATATCCCATAAAGTCCCCAGGCATTATTTGTCCCACCACTCAGTGCTTGGGGACAAAAGCCACTCTGCAAATGAAGAGGCAAGGCTTTAAAACACACAAAGCAGCAGCTTTTTAGGTCACATGGAATTGCCCTGGGGAAGCCACAGCCTCAGGATTCCAGCTGGAAAAATAGCTCCAACAGTTTAGGAAAACTGGTTGGAGTGTCCCAATGGATAACCCACGAGGGCTGGAATTACTGATCCCGGCATGGGCAGCCTCTGCTCTGGAAGATCACATCCAGGTCTAGTCAGGAGAATGGGCTGTGGCTATCCCTGGCAGTGCCCAAGGCCAGGGTGGACTTTGGGGCTTGGATCACCTGGGACAGTGGAAGGTGTCCCTGCCATGGCAGGGGTGGGATGGGATGAGCTCTGAAGTTCTGTCCTGGTTTGAAAAGCCAGGTGTCTGCTAAGGAAGGCAGGAGCCTCCCCTGAAATGGAAAATGCAAACCCCCTCCCTACAAATTATTATAAATTTGAAATTAAGGGGCTCTCAGGCAAAGATATGGGAATAGGAATAACAGTTCTTTACTAGGAAAAATAAAAATACAAATGCAGTAATACAAAACAAGACTGCCAGAGTGAGAAGAGGAGCTGACCCCCTGTGGGTCAGGGTGTGGCACAGTCCCATTCCATGGTGGCTGCTCCTCCTGCAGTGCCAGGGGTGGCTCTGGTGGAGCAGGGATCCTGGAGAAGGGGGGAGTTTTCCTCTGAAGCTCCAGGGCTGCTGGAGATGGGCCTGGTNAAACCATCCAAAAGCAGCTTCCATTGTCTCTTCCACAAAGGGGATAAATCTTCTGTAAATGGCCCATCAAACCTTTTCACATCCCATTGTGAGATGCTCCGCCCAGAGGGGGGAACAAAGCACTCCAGCCTGGATATAAGCTGAGACTCTGAACACCACAGCAGCGCTTGCCTACTGGACTTCCAGAGGGTAAGAGCTACTGCTGGATCGTCAGACCCATTCTGCTATAGGATCACTGCTTCAACAGGACCACTCTGCTCAGACTGCTATCACCATAGGGTGTCAGGTTGTATTCTGACTTTGTCAGTGGTTTTTCTTATTGCATGTCTTTTGTTTCCTTTTTTGTTTTATTTTCCCTTTTTCTAATAAATTGTATTTCTGACTTGGGGTGCCCCGCTGGTCTCGCTTCTCAAACCAGAACACCCATGAACAGCAGAGAACTGCCCCAGCTCTGACAGATGGGGATAGAACACACACCCGCAGCTACCTCTTGCATTTGCAACCTAAGACAAGTCCCTTCCCATCCAAACTATTCCACTATTCAATTTTCCATTCTAAAACAATCAGGCCAAGAAGGCACTGCTTTGTTCCAGGGAAGAGTAGAAATGGTTTTTGCCTCATATCCTCTAATGGCAAATTCCCACCGGATGATTTTCCATTCCCCCAGGTTTCTTGCTTTGCAGCCAGAAAGGAAGCATGCCCAGGGATGCAGGGAAGCTGCAGCATTTGGGATCTCCCACCCTGGAACCTTGTGGATGAACCCCTGTATCACCTGGAGAACTAGCCCTGGCTCCATCCCAGATTTTTGGGGGCTCTTTCATCCCAGAGCATTCCCAGGGGGCTCTGATCTGACCCCTGGCTTCACTGACCAACCCAGGGAGCAGAGGCAGAGGGGACAGAAGGGACTCAGTTCCTGGGGCACCCAGGGGCCCTGATTTTTGAAGTGTGGACAATTCCAGGGCTATCCCTTCCTCTGGAAAAGCTCCTGATGCTGCCGGGACCTCCCCCTTTCTGCGTGAGCAGCCCTGGAATGGATCCCGAGTCATTGGTGGGTGACAGGGCTGCACACCCCCATCCTCCCCCGTGTGCCAGGTTTTTGTGATGCTCGGTGGTTTTTTGGGATGCTCCGGAGGCGGAGATCCCACTAGAGGGTGCTGGGAATCACGGAAAGGCTCTGCCTGCTCCTGGGCCATCCCTGCAAGGCCCTGCGGCCACATTCCCTCCCCTCCCTTCCCTCTCTCCTGATTTATATCCAGCACAGCCAGAGCTGTCGCAGCTTTAAACTGCTTTTGCTTTATGGCTCCACTTTCTCTTTTTTTCTTTTTTCCCCTCAAGTAAACACAACCAACAAATGGAGTGAGCCTGAGTGAGGGATGGGGATCACAGACTGGGATATTCCCCAGTCCCTCAGCATCCAATAAGACCTGGCACACATGGAGACATTCCTTTCCCTCCCCAGCAGCCTCCAGCAGAACTGAAAAATATTTATCCACCTCTGGACCACCTCCAGGTGACCCACAGCCATTTGTGGCTCTTTTTTGATGTGTGTGTGTGTGAGTCCCCACCTGGATGTCACAAGGGTTGGAACTTTGTGTGACACACGTCCAGATAAGATAAAGGTTTGATCCTACATGAATTTTAAACTAAAAATGAAAATTTCCCCTCTTTCCCCCAATGTTTTCAGAGTTCCAGCCCAGTGAGATGGTGATAAATGTAATGAATTCTAATTAATATCTATTAATTCATCACATTGAGCAGGGTATTAAGATTTCTTTTTCTGATAGACTGTACAGATAATCAGATTAATTGAATTTAATTATATCTGGGGGGGAGGGGAGGGAGAACTGGAGAGAGGGAAAAGTGGGACTCATCCAAGTTTTCTTGTCAGCTGGGAATCCCACAGGAGCTGATCAGCTGGAATTCTGTGGATTTTGCTCCTTGACTCTTTAGATAAACTGGAATGATGGCTCTAGGTCCAGCCATTAACTCTGCCAAGGCCACCCCTAGGCCGTGTCCCCAAGTGCCACACCCACAGGGCTGGGAAATCCCTGAAGGGATGGGGACTCCGGGGCTGGAGGAGCTTTTCTGTGGGGAAATCCTCCCTAATATCCAACCTGGAGCTCTTCTGGCACAGCCTGAGGCTGTTTCCTCTCATCCTGTCCCTTGTCATGGACATCACTTGTCACTGTTAGGATGGAGGGAGCACAGTCTGCCTGGGGGAGATGCTGCAGAGCCTCCAGGAAAACTCATCCAGGGCCAAATCCAAGCTCTGTTGGGAATGAAAGCCCATGGAAAACCTTCACATCCACCAGGGCCACCAAGATCCCAAATCCCTGCACTGCTCTTGTCTCAGGTTCCTCCTGGGCGAGGGGGAAACAGGAGGGACAGAAGTTGGGAGACATTGCTCCTAAAATGATTCCTTTCCCCACTTCAAAACACTCCTGACAGGAGAAGGAGGAGCCAGGCAGGCTCAAGGAACTGAAGGCCAGGAAGAACTGGCAGAGAACACCCCGAGAATGTCCAGCACGTATGAAATGTCACTTTTTCACTCAAGGCAGGGCTGAAGTCCCTGACCACTCCTGGCACTGGCCCGGAGCCACTCTGGGACAGCAGCACAGCCCAGTCACCTCCACCATTCCAAGGAGGGTCCCTGCCCATGGCAGGCCTTGGAATGAGATGGGCTTTAAGGCCCCTCCCCATCCAGGATTTGGGGATTTTTGATTTTTCTCTCAACTTTGAAATGATAAATTGTCCTTTCAGAAAACTCCAGAGCTCTGTCCTTGTGCCAGGTTCAGTCCCTGCAGGGCTCTGCTCTTCCAAACCACCCCCAGGGGAAGAGTTATCCCAAACTGGGCTGGGATCTGAGGATTTGATCCAGGGAGATGGGAGCTGTGCTCCAAACCCCCTTCCAAGCACAAGGAATCCTCTCTCCCCAGCCCTGGGTCCCTGGGAGCACTGGCACTGCTGGATCTCTCCAAGTCATGAGGCACAGAGGGCACGTGGCCAGGGAAATGGGCCAACAAATTTCCCTGGCATGGTGCTGGGGTAGGGATGTGCCTTCCAAAATCCACCCCTGGCTGGCAAAGTGACATTGATGCTCCTGGGCCTCTCCCTGCCCAGCTGCAGATCTGGGCAGTGAACCCTCCCTGCACGGCCAGCAGGGCTGGAATTGATGTTCCCAGCACAGCTCCAGCTCCTGGCTGGGCTGGCCCCAGCTGGGGGTGGCTCTGGACTTGTCCTCAACCCGCTGAGACACTGGGAAAGCAGCTCCAGGGGACAAAGGGACAGGGACTCTGTGCTAAAGGGTGAGGGTGTCATGGGAAGGAGTGGGAAGGACAAGCCACGGACCCATTTGGGCTGGAGAGCACAGAATCCCTGAGCCTGGAAAAGCCCTCTGGGACCATCAAATCCAACCATTCCTCCAGCTCTGACCCACGTCCCCAAGTGTCACATCCACAGGGCCTTTAAATCCCTCTGGGGATGTGACTCCACCACTGCCCTGGAAAGACTTTTCCAGTGCTGGGCAACCCTTCCTGGGAAGAAATAAATGAAGAAGAGAAGGATCTCAGCACTCTCCTGAAACTGGTCTAAGCTGGGAAACCTGGAAATTTGTGAGGCTGAATCGCTCCCATTTGCAGGAGACAGAGGGGAGAACATACCTGGGTTTGCCCTGGGGATTTCTTGCATCCCAGACAGATCCCCCTATTCCCTGTCCCTGCCCCAGCATTACTCCCAGGCTGGCTCTGGTAGCCAGCTGGCACCTTCATGCCCAGGCAGTGCCTTGGCAGAGCCTGAGGAACAGACTGGCTGCACCAGGCCACCACAGGTCCCTCCTGTCACCCACCTGCCACCTCCTCCCTTCTTCTTATCCCATCTCAGTTGGGTCTTACTGACCAGCACCAAATAAATCCTTCATGCATGAAAATCCAAGTGTTTGTGGGGAGTTTGGTAGCCCAGGTTGTTCCCAGCTCACTGTGGGGATGATCCACATCCCAGAAATCTCATGGGGTTTTCACAAGTTTTTTTGAACCCATTAATTTTTGTTTGCTGGAGCTTTCCCTGGATCCTGCAGATGACCCAAGCATCCATATGGGAGTGGGAAGGCAAAGGCCATGGAATAGGCTTCAGGGAAAGGTTGGACTCACTGGGTTCTCCTGGGACCAGAATTCAGTCTGGAGAATTCCTTTGGAGGGAAAAATCCTCCGGAATGATGGCAGAGAGTGCAAGGCAGAGCTGGGAGGACTTGGTCCTCGTCCCTCTGGCTGCTCTTCAGGAGATGATCCTTCTCTGGCCAGGCCATTCCTCACCCCTTTCCCTCTGAGGCTGAAATATTCCCAACCCTGCTCCAGCTGACAGCTCTGGCCTGAAATCCAGAGGTGTCTGTGCTCCTTGATCAGGATTTTAATTGCCCAGCTTGGAAGAGGCCACAAGGAAAGGTCTGGGTGAGACATCTCTTCTTCAGGGATGAAGGGATGAGCAGTTCCAAAGTGTCCATCCAGGGATCAGATGGGATGGATGGACACTCCTTTGTTTCTCTTGGCAAATCCAGGATGGAAGCAGGTCCCTGACACAGCATTTCCAACATCCTTGTGGTGACAATTCCACTCCCATCAGCGCATGGCAGAAAACCCTCCCGTGGTGATGCCCCCAAGCGCTGGCTCCTTTGGGAGGAGTTTCCAGCCCTGCCCTCACCTCCCTGCGCTCTCCTGGGCAGCGCGGCCAGCTGAGCTCCCCTAATGAGGAGCCAATTAAAGTGCACCATTAAGCAGAGCCTTTTTCCTGCCTTGTCCAACCCGATCTGTCACCAAAGGGCCGCAACAACCGCGGCGCGAGGTGGCAGCCGCTGCTAAAAAGGGCCCAGAGCAGAGGAGTCGGTGAATTATTGAAGGAGTCCCGACTCCGCCGGGGTCAGACGGGTGTGGCCGCTGAGTCCCCAGGGCTGCAAAGCCACCTGAGCTCCGGGCAGAAGCAGATTAACCCCTTTTTATAGAACTGGCAACGGCTGGAGCTTCCAGGAGCTTCGTGGAGGCACAGGGAGAGCGCGGGGGCGGCTCGGGCACAGCCCCACAGGGGACATCGCTTCTGTCGCTTCTCCTCAGCCTCAGGTGCTCAGAGCTCCGTGCTGCCGGCAGACCTGGCGGCTCCGGGAGGAGGGAGATGGAAAAAAAGAGAAAAGGATGGGGTTTAGGGATGCTGGGGGGAGTTTCCTGTGGATTTTTTGGGCATCTGGGAGCCTGCACGGGGCCAGTGATTCGAGGCTGAGAGCCCCTTTAGGCCTGAACTCTTCTCACCCCAAATCCCATGGTGGGGTTTTAATTAACCCCAGAGAGGAAAACCCTGCACGGGGGAAGAATGAAGGGGGAATGAGGATGGGGAAGAGGCAGACAGAGCTGGGAGCACAGGAGGAACAGGGATGCTGCAAAGGGGGATTTTCCCACTGATGGACGTACAGCCAGAAGACCCTAAAGGGATTTTAAAAATTCAGAGCCCCAGATGTCCTAAAAATAATTCCGTGCCCCACAGGAGTCTGGCACTCAGGGATTCTGTTGCCTTTTTAGGACTTTTTAGCTCCACTTTGTTTAAGGATGAAAGATTCCTGCCTCCAGTCCTGGCTCGTGAATCACGGCCGTGGCACCGAGGAATCTGAACCTCTGTGTGGACCCTTCTGACATGCATGAATTAGGGGATTTTTACCTCTGGCAAATATTCCTGCCTCCACAGGCAATTCTCTTTGTTATCTCTGGACAAGGAATGGATGGAGCAGCATCAGGGCTCTGGGACAACATCCTTGCAACGTGACAGGTCACGAGATACTCAGCCCAGCACGGATCACAATTGATTTATTGTATTTTGGGCTTTTTTAGCCAAGGAAAAATCAGGCAATGGAAACATTTGTGTCTCACTTCCAGTTTACACTACTCAGTCCTTAAAAATGTCAATTTAAGGAGCTTTCGAGGAGTTTTGGAGCAGCACAAGGGGGTTTTAGCCATGCTGGGGAGGGGGCAGGACTCTCTGGAGGGGTATGAGGAGGATGAGGCACTGTAGGGTGAAGGGATTTGTGCCCAAGCTTGGAAAACTTGGGAGTAGCAGCCAGGAAGTGACTCCAGGGCCTTCCTTGCAATCATTCTGTGGAATCCCAGACTGGACACAAACAAACCCTCATTAAACCCTTCCCTGCCTTCTCTTGGGATGGGGATGAATCATCTGCCACTCTTGTGGTTGATAAAAGTCTTCAGAAGCCAGAGAGGGACCCAAATTCCTGCTCCACTCTTCTTGGAAGAAGTTGTAAAAGCTGCTTTATGAAACCTCCTGGCAACTTCTCCCGAGTTTCCAGGCCCCCTGGTCGCTTCCATGATGCCAAACATCTTCCCCTTCCCTTGAGATCCCATTCCCAGTTGCCTCTGGGCACATCAGCAGTGGACTGGATGGTTTCCATGATTTCCACATCAGCTCATGGGAATATTTGCACCAACTTGGGTGCAATTTTTGTCCCACATGGGCCTCAGGCATCTGAGAAAAAAGCACAAAGGCAGCTGGGAAAAGGGAAAGGAAAAGGGAAAAGGAAAAGGAAAAGGAAATGGAAAAGGAAAAGGAAAAGGAAAAGGAGAACGGGAAGTGCCATAATTGCTCCTGTCACTGGGCCTGTCCTGGGCTCCCATCCCGACTCTCCCAGCACAGTCTCCAGAATAAATCGGTTTAAATTGGATTTTAGGAAAAATTTCTTCTTTGCCCAGCCCTGGCACAGCTGCCCAGGATGGAGGCACTGGGCTGGACCATTGACTTGGATGGTGGTTGGGGTCATGGCATCTTCCAGAGACAGGGAGATGTGGGCCAACAGCTGAAAATTCCCTGGGAATTCTTTTATGAACTTGCAGTTGCATTGGATCAGACCTCCAGAAAAGTGGGACAAAACCATACTGGGTTTCATCCCAATCCCAAAAATCAAACAGACTCATGGTAGCTAAATTTCCCCCAAGGCCAATTTCAAAGATGCTTCAAGTACTTATTGAGCAAATCTCCATCATCCATCCCTCCATCCATCCATCCCTCCATCCATCCATCCATCCTTCCAGCCATCCATCCAGCCAACAAATTGGTCTCGTTTATAACTCTCTCCCATCTAGAAATACGTCCCACAAAATATCCACAGGGCACAGTTCCTGCAATTTATGGGAAAATAATCAAACAGCCCTGGGATACAAGAAAACAACAAGGAGAAACCCAAACAGAAAAATTCCTTGGATGTGAGTGCCCAGACTCTGGGATTTGATTTGTAGGAGAAGAAGAAATTGTGTCTTCTGCTCTTACAAAATTTAACAGGGACAAAAATTTGTGGATGAACTCTGGCCAGCTCTGCTGTCAGAGAATGTTGGGATTTAAGCTTCATTGGACTTCCTTTACAGGAAATATTGTATGTAAATATTGGGATGTTGTTTGGAGTTGTCATATTTCCCTGGGTTTACATAAAACTGGAATTTTCAAGTAAACTTAAAAGAACTGGATTCTCTTTCCTTGCTTGTTTTTCCAATCTGGACAAACAGGCTGCCACAACAGCCTAAGCTCCTTATGATCCCACTGGTGTCATTCCTACCTTGGGAAATGGAATTTCAGTCCCTCCAGCTGCACAATATAAAATCATCCAAGGAATAGCAAGAGTTTGGCTGCTGTAAGGTTTTTGCTGGCAGGGTTTGGAATTATGGAATCATTGAATGGTTTGGGTTGGAAGGAACCTCAAAACCATTCAACCCCCAGCCATGGGCAGGAACACCTCCCACTATCTCAGGATGCTCCAAGCCCCAGTGTCCAACCTGGCCTTGGACATTTCCCGGGATCCAGGGGCAGCCACAGCTGCTCTGGGCACCCTGTGCCAGGGCCTGCCCACCCTCACAGGGGGGAATTTCTTCCCAATATCCCACTTTAATCCCCATTCTTTTAGTATAAAACTGTTACGCTTGTCCTGGCATCATCTGGCCGTGTTAGAAGTCCCTCTTCCTCCTTTTTTACAAGCCCTGCTGCGTTCCCAGGAGATGGCGAGGGTGCTCCTGGAATTCCCCAGTCAGTCCTGCCCGGTACCAGAGCGGGAGGATGCGGGACGAGGGATGATGGGGGGATGCGGAGACGGGGGATGCGGGGACGGTGGGGGCAGCTCGGATGGAGGCGGAGGGAGGCGGGAGGAAGGCGGTCCCGGGGACAGTGGGGGACGGCTCTCNNNGGGGCTGAGCCGGGCTGTCCCCGCCGCTGTCCCCGCTCAGGTCCCCGCCGCTGTCACCGCCGCCGTCCCTGCCGGGTCCGCGCCTGGGGCGGGCAGAGGGGACAGCGGGGCCGCTCTGCGCGTCCCCCCCGAGCCCCCAGCCCACCATGGGCAGGCCCCCAGTCTGACAGAGGGATGCGAGCTCCGGGCACGGGCGGCTCCTGCCCGCTGGGCTGTGCCGTGAGCATGGAATCGCCAGGGAAAGGGACCCAGAGCCACTGCGGGAGGGGACCGGGAAGCCGGGACCGCGCTGTTCGTCTTTCCATCCTTCCGTCTCTTCCTTGCCTAAGTCACTCTTCGTTCAAAGACGATTGAGCTTGTCTCTGTGAGCCAGGAGGAGCAGTGTGGCCGTGAAACGCTGGCTCAGCTTTGCCCCCGTGCCCGAAAGTGCCCGCAGAGTTCTATCTTTGTCCTTTAGTTGCTCCGAAATTTGTGTTGGGATCCTTTGGAGCAGCTCCTGGGAGTCTTTGGGGCAGGACATGGGGACGGGGAGAGCCTTTGGGCTGTTCCTTGGGTATGGGACCAGTCCTGGGGGGTCCCAACCTCCGAGCAGACCCAGGGCAGCACTGGGATCACCCAGGGAGGGAGCAGAGCTGGAGGTCAGCCCAGGGAACCCCTTCCCTCCGTGGTCTCCCAAATGCTTGCACAGATGGATCCAGGCTCCGGCTGCTGAGACAGGTTTATGTAAGCTGCTGATTTGCAGTGTCAAGAGACATCCAAGAACCGGCTTGCCTTTGGAAAATGTATAAATCCGTGGCATCTGCCACGAGGCTGTAGCAGCAGCCCAGGATTTGTCTTGGTCCCAGCCCCTTGGAGAGTTTCTGCCATCTCCCAGCTTGGCTGCGAGTCCGTGTTGAGCACTTTCCAGGAGCAAGGACAGAGCAGTAGTGCCAAAAGGCTCTGTCCCTCTGTCCTTCAGGGAGCTGGTGCCGCTTTTCTCCAGCCCCTGCTCGGCAGGGCCCCTGCACCGGGAACTCCTCCCTCGGCAGCTGCTCCTGCCCGCAGGATGCGGGGCTGGCGGGTCCCCAGGGTGTGACAGCCCTGCCTTTCCTGTTGTTGACAGCAGCCTCACGTCCCTGCACCTCCCTGGGCAGAGGGGCCGAGCCCCTCTGCTGTCTGCAGAGCTCAGGTGGAGGTGGCACGGTCAGACCACGGGCAGTGTGCCATGGTAGAGGAGGTGGCTTTGGATAATGCTGCTTGTTCCAGGAGCCAGGGGGAAGAGAGATGACTTCCAGACTCCTGGAGAGACAAGGATCTGGTCCTGCCCTGCCTGCTGACCCAAACCAGGCATTTAGTGGTGGCTTGGCAGTGCTGGGTTGGACTCCATAATCTTAGAGAGCTTTTCCAATCTAAACAATTCTATGATTCCATGTGTGATCTGGCTTGGGATCGTTTCAAATCACCTGGGATTGGGGTAGTGGCTTAGGGCCCCTTGGGATGCCCTGCAGTCAGTTGGGATCAGGGCAGAGGGCTGTGTTTTCTGGCAGTTCTAACACGGTTTTGACCTGTTTGTGCTGCAGGTGGGAGCAGCAGGAGCTCACCATGGCCCTGGCAGACCCCGCGAGCTGTGCCAAAGGCAGCGAGGACAACAACCCCTTCCCTGACATCATCGAGCTGAACGTGGGGGGACAGGTGTACATCACCCGGCACCCCACATTGGTCAGCGTGCCTGGCTCACTGCTCTGGGAGATGTTCACCCAGAAGAACGCACGCTCGCTAGCCCGCGACAGCAAGGGCCGCTTCTTCGTGGACCGGGACGGGTTCCTGTTCCGCTACATCCTGGATTACATGAGGGACCAGCAGCTGGTGCTGCCCGAGCACTTCCCGGAGCGCGGCCGGCTGCAGCGCGAGGCTGAGTACTTCATGCTGCCGGAGCTGGTGAAGCTGCTGGTGCCCAAGCTCAGCGAGCAGAACTCCCTGGGGGACGATCCCTGCCAGAGCGACCCCGAGGAGCTGTCCCCCGGCGCGGACACCGCACGCAGCCTGAGCTCCGCCACCGCCGCCGCGCTGCCCAGCGCCACCTCCGGCCCTGCTGGCAGCGAGGGCCGCAGGGCGGGGTTCATCACCATCGGCTACCGTGGCTCCTACACGCTGGGCAGGGACAGCCAGACGGATGCCAAGTTCCGCAGGGTGGCCCGGATCATGGTGTGCGGCAAGACCTCACTGGCCAAGGAGGTCTTTGGGGACACCTTGAACGAGAGCAGGGACCCAGACAGGCCCCCAGAGAGGTACACGTCCAGGTACTACCTCAAATTCACCTTCCTGGAGCAAGCCTTTGACAAACTGGCCGATGCCGGCTTCCACATGGTGGCCTGCAACTCCACAGGCACCTGTGCCTTCGCCCATGAGCAGACGGACGACAGGATCTGGACCTCTTACACCGAATATGTTTTCTATCGTGAGTGACACAAAACCAACCCTCCACCAACCAACCACTGACTGTCCCTCTCCTGTCCCATGCTGGCTGTGGCCTAGAAGGTAGAGATCCATCCCCGAATCCCAGCGTCCTCCCTTTGCCTCCTTTTCAGTTGGTTCTTGGGTTTTTTCCCTCCTCCTTGCTCCACGTTGAACCTGACCAGCTCCTCCTTGTAGCAGCTGCTGACCACCAACCTTCCTCCCTCTCTGTGACTTCTGCAGTCGCTCCCAACCCTCCCTGGATGTATGGACTTGGACACTGCTCTGGATGTGGGTTGGGTGGGAGGTGTGGGACACATTGGACACTGCTCTGGGTTGGCATTCCTGCAGCTGGATGGGCTTGGACACTGGACTGGGCTCTCTGTCCCGTGTAGCTCCACGGGATCCTGCTGCACACTGGGACCTGCCAAGGGGGTTTGGAGAGGAATCATTGGGATAAAGACATGGGAAAGGTGGGAAGCAGAGCCGGGGAGGGGGTGGGGGTTGGGGGTTGGGAAGTGGCAGCCTGGCAGCACGGCTGGATTGGCAGTAGCCCTCTAAGCAGCTTAGCCTGA